>FXXK01000617.1:31156-48960 GCA_900184695.1 Betula pendula | reverse complement strand
GAGTCATGTCAAAAATTAATTGCTATTATATTGTGTGTCGAATTTGGGTTGTATTAAAGAATATGTATGTTCAAATTAAAATGAGATTTTAAAAAATTGTTCATAAATTTTGTTGGATTCTATCCGCCTCCCAAACTAATTATGAGGATATACACTTTGTAAATATCAAATGGAAAGAGAATGGTAGTATAAAGTGTAGCAAAAAAAACAAAAATAATTATTCCCGGGAAAAAATGTGCCAATTGTTGTTCACAAGGACATCTCCTATAGTTTTTTCTATGGTTTATAATGAATTTCACTATTTTTTTTTTCTATTTTTGGTCATGAAAAATTTGAAATGAAATTTTAAAAAAACTATAAAAAAAATATGCTGATTTTTTTTTTAATTATTACTGTTTTTTACAATACCTAAGCTAAATTGTTAATTCGGTGTGGTTCACTGTAGACAAATTTCCAAAACACTTTTCAAAAAATAGAATATAAAACACTCTTAAAAAACCTTTTTTTTTTTTAAAAAAAAAAAAATTCCCACTTTCTTATAAAAATATTTTGAAAAAAAAATTGTGCTTAATTTTTTAGGTGTATGAGTTGACATATATATATATATAAGATAGGAATAATTGCGCAGCCACCTCAACTGGTCAGCAATATTTTTCCAGCAACTTCAACCTGAAAGGGATAGTTATAACGGATGTAAAAAGGCATCGGTAGGGGAGCGTTCCGCCTTAGGGAGAAGCACCTGCGCGAGCAGCGTTAGACGAAGCGGAAGCGAGAATGTCGGCTTGAGTAACGCAAACATTGGTGAGAATCCAATGCCCCGAAAACCTAAGGGTTCCTCCGCAAGGTTCCTCCACGGAGGGTGAGTCAGGGCCTAAGATCAGGCCGAAAGGCGTAGTCGATGGACAACAGGTGAATATTCCTGTGATTAGAAAATTAAAAATCAAGGGAATATGATTTAGAATAAGTGTTCCAATGTAGGACGTAATTTATCTTAAATTTACAAAAGCAAACATTTACATATGTACTATGGTGCTCTTGATATATAATGAATTGTGATATTAGTGTCAGAGCCAACAAATTTTGTTTCTAAGGCCATGGTTAATCTTAATTTTATAGGCACACACTTACATTCAAAAAATGAAAAATATCATAGACTCACAATATTATTTTTACCAATGTAAAATTCGTCTTGGAACTAAAAACACATTAATCTATATAATCATGTATTGCTTTGCTAAAAATTTGCATTGTATGTGGTTGGTTACAAAATTATATTTTACAACATTTAACTGATTTCAATTAAAAAAAAAAAATACATGTGCATAATTTATTACATCAAATTATTATTTCTTTAGGAAGATTTTTTACATCATCTCATGGTATATGTTTAGTGGTGGGGAATTAATCTGCTTACATCAATGAGGTATAATAATAATTTAATAGATTTTGGAATTTATCAAGGATGCCTACAAGAAAAGTAAAGGAAAGAAAAAAGTTGAGCAAAGAACATCGAGTTGAGCGAAGAAAACAACTCGACAACCTTTTTTATCTTTGTCTTTTTTTCTAAACAACACGAAATCCTATATATCATCAATAATAAATAAACGCCGCCCAAAACAAAAAAAGAAGAAAAAACTATACTCACCTGCCTAGGCACGCTATCTGCCCGTGGGTTGGAATCTTCTTAAATTAAGTTGTAATTTTTAATGGAACAATAATTTTCTATAAATTGAGTTAAAAGAATTTATTTAATTCAATGTCTAAAAGTAATACGTATCTCTTAAATATATTAAAAATACATTTTTTTTATCAATCAAATTAAAAAATGTATGGAGTTTTTTTTTTTTTAAAAAAAATTGGGTTGGAATAATTTCTTTTAATTTAGCCTATAAAAATAATATGTGTCCATTTTTTTAATAGTAGGTGAGATCCACATATTATTTTAATAAAATTTTTTTCAACTTTGTTTTTACTATTAAAAAAATATGTGCATCACACATGTTTAAAGTGACACATACCATTTTTATACATTGAGTTTAAAGAAATTCTTCAAACTCAACTTGGAAGAAAAGTCCGTCCTTAAAAAATACATATCACTGTCATAACAATTTTGTATCCACCTAACATTGACGTGACTTTTAAATCGTTATTAAATTTATAATAAATTACTATTAAATTTCAATTGAAAATTAATATATAAGAAAGACATGGAATAACATGTACATCAGTCTATTTTTAAACTAGTAATGCTACATTTTAAATTTTTTTATTTAATTTTATCAAACTTTACATATGTAAACAAAGATGAGCTAAACAAATGCACAATATATACATATATATTTTTAAAAAAAAATTACATATACAAAATTAAATAGAGTTTGACTAAAAAATTAAAAATGTAGTATTAGTCTTTTTAAATGATAAATTAATAAATAAATAAATAGAATAAACTCTTGTAATAAATTTCTCCCATTCTTTTGGTTGGATTTGGATTTGAATTTGGATTCGGATTCGGAGGAAATCCGATCTGCTGCGCAATCCCAAGAGCATGAATTTTTGATTAAATTTAATGAAAGCCACGCATTATCCAAGGGGACAAGCTACACCCTCCCAATTCCCAAAGGTAGCACTTGATTGAATACGAACGCATAAATAAAGGGAGTAATAATGATAATGAATTTGGGGGCATGTTTAAGTTTTAACAGCACTTGATTGAAATTTATATTAAATACTGCTCACTTTCGAGTCATTTTCAGTGATTAATGGGACTCGTTCTCATAAATAAATGTCGTCAAAAACAACTTGAAAATGTACTTCATCTTCAAAATCTATCATTAGAAACGATTTTAGTGATTGATAGTCTATGTTTTAAAAAGCCACAAATAACTGATTGTTTTCAACTAACTTTTCAAAAATAAATTCTAAAATGACTTTCCAAACATGTTTATCATATATCTCATAAGTGATCTAGCCGTTTGACATGTACTTGCAAGTTAGTTAGGCCTCGGATTACTTAATTATAAACTTCTTACATTTAATGTATGGACTGACATAAATAATGATCACTATTCTAAAATAGTAATTGACCAAAAGAAAAATCTCGTAGTTTGGTAAATCACAAATGAGTTGTGCTACACGTTTGCATATTCTCGCTTTGTGAGGATATGTCATTTTTTTTTATTATTCTGCATGCCTTCACTTTTGTGAAGACATGCAGACGATAAAAACGGATGTCTATCTCTACTCATCACATATTCTATTGAAACTCTCTTGATTTTTTCCATGAATATTAAAATTGATAAACATATTTAAACCAGTTTCATCACATTACAATGGTATCCTAGGTAGGTCATATGGAAAAGCCAAAGAAGTCACCCTCATGTGTAGCCCTTTTCCGCATTTAATTAAGACAAAAAAGGAAAAAGAAAAAAGAGTCACCCTCATATATGTGTGTGTATATATATATATATATAATAACATGGTTAAAAAACAACAAAGAAATCACTTTCAATTTTCTTTTTTCTTTTTTGGTAAGTCACTTTCAATTCTCATTTTGCCACATGAAAGGTCAGATATCAATTCATCTAAAGGTAAAAAACTGAATACTAATATTTTTTAGCCGATTATTATACGGCCAATAAATAATTTAATGATTTGATAGTAAAAATTAATATTTATAAAAAAATAAAAAAATACAAAAGGTGATTTTACTACCCATAATCTTAATTATATAATAGTTATATAATAGTCTATTAAATTAATATTAATAAAAACTGGAAGTGCAAGTGCTTTAATGTTATTTTAATAACACCTATACATTTGAATTATTCTAATCTTGGTCCGGATAACAAATTAAATTAATTAATATTCAAAATATTTCCATAAAGAAAGAAAAGCAGGGTACTTTTGTAACTGAACAGATCTCCGTTTATTTCTTTCACTCTCGCTCACGTTCATTCTCACGGCAAATATCGCATCTTTATTTTTATTTTTAATAAAAAATAGCTTCGCGGAAAATGACACGAACAAGAAAAGTTGACATTTCTGCATCATCTTCGTAGGAACGCGATCGGCATTTTTAATTCCCGCAAGTTTGAGTGGAATTCGATGTTTCTGGAGCTTCTCTTTCGGGCTTAATTTCTCTTGAAGATCAGAAAAAAAAGATGGCTTCTTCTGGCATTTTGATCCTGCGGAAAATCGGTGCCCTTTGCCATCTTAGTCGTGTTTGATGATTACACAAAAATATTTTTGCATTCCGTGGATGTTTCGGGTAATTATTACTCAGTTCTTTTGTACAATATTCAGTGATTAATTTTCTTTTTTGGTTTGGTATCGTTGATTTTTTGTTGTCTTTTGTTCTTTTGGCATGATATTATGATGTTTTATGTGAGAATTTTTTCTTTTTTCTTTTTTTTTAAAAAAAAGATATTTTAGCAATATATTACTTTAACTATGATAAGTTTAAATTATTAGCCGGATTTTTCCTCATTAAATTTCCAGGTTGTTTATTTACTTGTGGTGTTGTGTGTATTCTATAGGATTGCTGAAGGAGGTTGTTTCCTGATTTGGTTGCTGAGACTTGGGGGGGGAAAATTGGCTGTTTAGAGTAGTATTTTTGAAGAGAATTGGGCAAAGTCCTCACCAGTACGGATTGAAATTTGGGGTAGTGGTTTTTCTATGTTTGATTATTACCCTCTTTGGCGAGGAACTTAATTGATAAGGTAGGGTTTAAGGTAGTTGATTTAGTATTGGAAGCTCCTGAATGGTTTATAACTTATTATAGAAGTAGAGCTAGCTTAGGAAGCTATGACTTGGGGCACTCCAAAAAGCTCAAATATTATGACTGCATATCCACGGAGTGTTTCCTGGATGGGGGCTTCAGTGGGAGGAATGGCGTTCTTCTTGATGTTAGCTTCCTGGATACTTGTCTCATACCCGATTGGCTCCACGGTTCGTGGGTATTTCTATGGTGTGGAGAATTCGGAGAAGGTGGATTTGTTCAGCTCTCTGGGCAATCAGAGTACCAGGGACACCAATGTTGGTGACAATGTAGATATGGTTGGTAAGATTTTGGCCTCTGAGTCCAATTCTCAAGTGCTCATGAGTACAAATAAAGCGCCGGCTGTTTCAGAATCCAAGGAGATGAAAGATGTAGAAGCACCTGTTTCAACATCGTCTGTGAGATCAAATGCTCCATTGATGGAAAACAATACACAAGTGATTGATAAGAATTTGTCTCAGGTGCCCTTGAGTTCAACTGGTCAACCAGTTACACCTGTTCCCAAATCATCTTCTGCTTTAACGAAGGAAGAGAATGCCAAGCCTAGTTCTGATTCACCCAATGCTACAAAGGATGTTGAGCTTAAAGAACCTGTTTTTCTGAGTGTGAATACTTCCAATTCTATGGATATGGGATCAAATGATGCTACAGCTTCTTCTTCTGATTCCAATTCTGTGGATATGGGATCAAATGATTCAGGTTGCCTCAATGTCCTTTTTCGCTTTGGTTCTTCAATCACCTTGTTTTTTCTTTTGAGAATCTATCACTTGTTATATTTTTGTGGTTTTCCTTTTATGGAATATATCTGCTTTGGAATCAGATATCAAATTATCAGTATGAAGTACAACTTGCTGTTATTATTTGCTTTATCTGACAGCTATTCATAGACTGTCCACCTGGGACTTTGAGTTTGCTCCTCAAGGTCTTGGGTTTGAAACCCATGAGTGTCATCTCCCCTTGGGGCCACACCTCCTGGTGAAAAGCCAATGACTTACCCTGTTCCGTGTAGGGAAATTTCTGTGGGTGTGGTGCACGGGACCGAGGTTTACTCTGCAGGGGTGGGTTCGAAGGGCCTTGCCTTGTAGAGGTTCTCCAATATCAAAAAAAAAAAAAAATTAAGTCTTCAATTGGCGCTTCCATTTTTTCCATACTTTCCTGATCTAGTTGCAAAATTTCTATAGCAAAAAGACAACAAATTAGAAATACCCAAGTTAGATAAATATCATCATGCCCTTATTATTACTATGCCTTCCTAACATGTTCCTTAGATTTAAATCAATAATAAATGCCCATCATCTGCTAAATTGTTCCATTGTTGAAAGGTATTAGTTTTTCCTCCTCTTTTTATTTTTTATCTCTTTATCTCTTCTTCTGAGCTTTTAGTCTGTGTTTTCATTATCTATTCTGCAGGCTGTGATCTGTACCACGGAAGTTGGTTTTATGATACATCGGGGCCATTATACACAAACAATACATGCCCCGTATTGACACAGATGCAGAACTGCCAGGGAAATGGGAGGCCTGACAGGGACTACGAGAATTGGCGATGGAAGCCCTCTAAGTGTGACCTTCCCCGATTTGATGCAAATAAATTTCTGGAGTTGATGAGAGGGAAGACACTTGCTTTCATTGGTGACTCAGTTGCTCGAAACCAGATGGAATCAATGCTGTGCATTCTCTGGCAGGCAATTACCTATACTTGTAGTTATCCATTTTAGAGGAGAATTTTCTTTTTGGCCATTTAGAATTGTATTTAAAATGGGAAAGCACTTCAATTTACTAAGCTACATGGATGCTAGGAAGTTATGATGAAATTGATGTTATGCTTAATATGTGGTTAATTGTCTGGAAAAAGTCCTAGCCACAAACCCACACACTTGCGCATGCACACACACACAAACACAGAAAAGAAAAACAAAATCAGGATGTAAACTAAATATCTAAGCCTAAGTGATAATTGGTCCTTGCTTGGTCTTTAGAAATTAGACACACTTGGCTTGACTTGGCTGAATAACTGGTTAAACCCTATAAGTGCATTATATCCTCTCTTATTTATCAAAAAAAAAAAAGTGCATTATATCCTTTTTAGTGAGTTTTTCCTTAATTGAATAGATTAATTCTGTGAGTTAGGCCCAATTCCAGTCTGAATTAATTGCTGCACCCTGCTAAATTTGTATATTTGTAGTGGCATGTGGAGAGATAGACTACTGTTTGAATATTATCAGAACATTGGCTAATTCTAAGTGCATTTTTTGTTGTGCTAGGCCTGACCTGGATAATTGCCACTATTGGTCATTAAAGTGATCCTTACTCCATCTTAGTTTTTAGGGTTTAGATTAGACAAAGAAATTTAGGCGCAGTTCATCTTGGTCAGGCCACATTTTAGGCTTGGATAAATATGTTTGCCTTCCCTATCAACATGAATTGTTGATGTTCTATATGAAACACTTTCAGTTTGCATTGTATTTGATGGCTTAGCTTTCTAAATTTGGAATTAATTCTTCTTGTTTTGTTTTGTTTTGTTTTGTTTTTTTTCTCCTAATGAAAAAATATTGTGGAATATTTTCAGGTTGAGGCTCCTAAGAATCGAGGGAGCCGAAAAATGCAGAAGTATTTTTTCAAGTCAAAATCTGTAACGATCGTTCGGATATGGTCCTCATGGCTTGTCAAGCAAACATCTGCAGCCATTGATTTTGCTCCAGAGGGTGTGGCCAAGCTTCACCTTGATGCCCCTGATGATCACTTCATGGAATTCATCCCAAAGTTTGATGTGATTGTCCTTTCTTCTGGCCACTGGTTTGCCAAGCAGTCAGTTTACGTATTGAATAATGAGATTGTGGGAGGACAATTGTGGTGGCCTGACAGGTCTCGGCCAATGAAGGTTAATAACGTTGAGGCATTTGGGATATCTGTTGAGACAATTCTCACTTCTCTTGCTACGCATCCGAATTACACAGGGCTAACAATTGTACGTTCATATTCTCCTGATCATTATGAGGGCGGGGCCTGGAATACAGGCGGATCATGCACTGGAAAGACAAAGCCGCTTGCAGTTGGTGAATTGGTAGAAAATGGGTTCACAAAAATAATGCATGAAAAACAGGTCTCAGGTTTCAACCGTGCAATTACAAGGGCAACAAACAAATCAAAGTTGAGGCTGATGGATATTACTGAAGTCTTTGGTTACCGCCATGATGGACATCCAGGACCATATCGAAACCCTGATCCAAAGAAGATCACAAAGCGTGGCCCAGATGGAAAGCCTCCCCCACAGGATTGCTTGCACTGGTGCATGCCAGGGCCGGTTGATACCTGGAACGAACTTGTGTTTGAAATCATAAGGAGAGAATATGAGGGCAATGAGAGCTTTTCGCAATGAGATGTATTTTGTTGTCAAGCAGATTGCCTTGTCTTTAATTGTAAGGGTAGCTAGTTCAGTAAGATATAATTTATACAAGGTGGTAAATTTAGTCTATTTGTTCTTTCATTTTTCATATACCTATGTAGAGAAATTACTTGTTGCGACGTATTGGGGGATCAGTAGCTAGAGTTACAGGATGCAACTTAAGTTTTGCTTGGCAAAGGTAATAATATAAGTTGATTGTATCACCTACTTGTTTGATGTTTTATTTTGTAAGATATAATTTATACTCAGGAAGGTGGTAAATTTAGTCGATTTGTTCTTTCATTTTTCATATACCTTTGTAGAAAAATTATTTGTTGTAACGGATTGGGGGATCAGGAGCTAGTTACAGTATGCAACTTAAGTTTTGCTTGGGCAAAGATAATAATATAAGCTAATTGTGTCACCTATTTGTTTGATGTTTTCTTTTCAGGTTGTCACTTGTCGATGATGTTATACATTAATTTGTATAAATATTTTATTGAGACACATTCCAACGTTCTCCTCCAAATTCCAATCACCGCCTATCATCGGTAGTATAAAAGGTAAGAAAATCAGATCCCCAACCAAGGGCTACAGCCATCCATGAATGGATTTCACCTTCCAAAAATAACATCATTGTATTCTTGTATAGGAACATTGCAAATATGCAAATCAAAGTATAGAGAAAATAAACTATTTTTCTTAACATTTGTGTAAAAGGTTCATGGTATCATAGCATTAAGAATGACCAATGTTGTCGTTTGCTTTTTTTCTTTTTTGCCTCTGCCTCTTTGAAGATTTCATTGAACATCTTCGCTTCACCCATGGCTAGTGCCTCTTCCTCCTTCACCCGCAACCCACACTACAGACAACCTAACAAGACCATAACATCACAATACTACCCTTTTACCCTGTTTTCCCCATCTACCACACTCATCAACCTCACCCATCAATTTTCTACTAAATTATCCAAAGACAATTATCTCCTCAAAAGCACAAATCATCTCCTTCCTTAGAGGCTTGCATCTTTTGGTTTTATTAATGGGTGTTCTCCTCCATTGCCACAAATTCTGTCTTTTGGTGACGATGATGCACCCGAACTAACATATATTATCTTATGGAGTTATTTAGTTATCTTTATTATATCTGCATCTCCTTAAGATGTTACGAGTAGTTATCTAGAAATTTACTTTTGATGTAATACTGCATTAGTTATATGTAGTAGAGTTAGTGTTGCGTAGCACTACACTTGTTTAAGTAGGAGTTTATCTCCAATGATTGTAGGAGTTTTACTCCTTGTCTAAGTGGTTGTATATTTTCTATTTAAATGATGATCAATTAATGAAGAATAAGCAGAAAATTAATTTCACACCTTGTGTTTTTTTTCTCATAATCTAACAATTATCCTGTTACGTGTTTAAGAAATTATTCACGTAACAATTTATTAAATTGTTACGATTCTAAGTGTCTCACATGGCTTAAATGCAATATTAACCATGTATATATCAAGTCTTAGACATCTTCCCCTTGCAAGCCGATTTTCAAATGTGAGTTATACCCAAAGTTTATATCATTTGGTATCAGAGACAGGTTCTACGTCATGGATTCAAGTTAGGGAGGGGGCGACTTATAGAATAGAGTGGGTTGTCGTGAACGTCGGATTTGGAAGCATGGTGGCATGTTACGATCCTAAGTATCCCACATTGCTTAAGTGCAATTTTAACCATGTATATATAAGTTCTTAAACACATTCCCTTTGCAAGTTAATTTTCAAGGGTAAGTTTTACTTAAGATTTGTATCATTCCGAATCCAAAATTAATCCAACCTTTCTGGTTTGGTCTCAACAAAATTAAATGATCCTTTTTAGCCTTGATATGCTCTGTGTTTGAGCAACTAGTCACCTAAGTCGTCATATGTACAACAACCATGGCTTGGCAAACACTTGACGCATGATCGTGTCGTAAACTAGTCACCCTAGCTACAAACCCGCACACTTGCGCATGCACACACACACAAACGCATAAAAGAAAAACAAAATCAGGATGTAAACTAAATATCTAAGCCTAAGTAATAATTGGTCCTTGCTTGTTTTTTAGAAATTAAACACACTTGGCTTGACTTGGCTGAATCACCAGTTAAACCATTATATCCTCTCTTATTTATAAAAAAGAAAAGAAAAGAAAAGTGTATTATATCCTTTTTAGTGAGTTTTTCCTTAATTGAATAGATTAATTCTGTGAGTTAGGCCCAATGCCAGCCTGAATTAATTGCTGCACCCTGCTAAATTTGTATATTTGTAGTGGCATGTGGAGAGATAGACTAATGTTTAAATATAATCAGAACAGTGGCTAATTCTAAGTGCATTTTTCGTTGTGCTAGGCTTGACCTGGATAATTGCCACTGTTGGTCACTTAAAGTGATCCTTACTCCATGTTAGTTTTCAAGTTTTAGATTATACAAAGAAATTTAGGCGCAGTTCATATTAGCCAGCCCACGTTTTAGGCTTGGATAAACATGTTTGCCTTCCCTATCAACATGAATTGTTGGTGTTGTATATGAAACACTTTTGGTTTGCATTGTATTTGATGGCTCAGCTTTCTAAATCTGGAATTAGTTCTTTTTGTTTTGTTTTTTTTTTCTCCTAATGGAAAAATATTGTGGAATATTTTCAAGTAGAGGCTCCTAAGAATCGAGGGAGCCGAAAAATGCATAGTATTTTTTCGAGTCAAAATCTGTAACGATCGTTCGGATATGGCCCTCATGGCTTGTCAAGCAAACATCTGTAGCCATTGATTTTGCTCCAGAGGATGTGGCCAAGCTCCACCTTGATGCCCGTGATGACCACTTCATGGAATTCATCATG
Source organism: Betula pendula (assembly GCA_900184695.1). Classification (NCBI taxonomy): domain Eukaryota; kingdom Viridiplantae; phylum Streptophyta; class Magnoliopsida; order Fagales; family Betulaceae; genus Betula; species Betula pendula. The sequence goes on along the minus strand of FXXK01000617.1, from coordinate 37,931 downwards.
AAGTTTGATGTTTTTGTCATTTCTTCTGGCCACTGGTTTGCCAAGCATTCAGTTAATGTATTGAATAATGAGATTGTGGGAGGACAATTGTGGTGGCTTGACAGGTCTCGGCCAATGAAGGTTAATAATGTTGAAGCATTTGGGATATTTGTTGAGACAATTCTCACTTCTCTTGCTACGCATCCGAGTTACACGGGGCTAACAATTGTACGTTCATATTCTTTGGATCATTATTAGCGTGGGGCCTGGAATATAGGCAAATCATGCACCAGAAAGACAAAGCCGCTTAGAGCATTAGCAGCAGCTTCCCTTAAACTCCATTCATTTCCCTAGTGTAGGGAAAACTGTTAAAAAAACACAAAAAAGTCCCTGCAGCAGCTTTCCTAAGTGTTCCCTAAACTATAGAAACACCAAGGGAACCACTTTTGGTTCCCTTGATGAAGGGAACCAAAAGTGGTTCCCTTCGCATTATTAAAATATAAATAACTTTATCTCTCCTCTACCATTTGTTTAAAACAATATTTAAATGATTTCTCTTTCCTCTTTCTTTCTTCTAGCATTTAATTCAAATAGTATTTAATTCATGTAAGGAAAGATGAAGGGAAGCTGCTGTGGAGTGCATTTAACTAGGGAACTAAAAAATGATTTTGTTCCCTACATTAAAGAAAAGCTTAAGGGAAGCTGCTGCTAATGCTCTTACAATTGGTGAATTGGTAGAAAATGGGTTTACAAAAATAATGCATGAAAAACAGATCTCAGGTTTCAACCGTGCAATTACAAGGGCAACAAACAAATTAAAGTTGAGTCTGATGGATATTACTGAAGTCTTTGGTTACCGCCATGATGGACATCCAGGACAATATTGAAACCTTGATCCAAAGAAGATCACAAAGCGTGGCCTAGATGGAAAGCCTCCCCCACAAGATTGCTTGCACTGGTACATGCCAGGGTTGGTTGATACCTGGAACAAACTTGTGTTTGAAATCATAAGGAGAGAATATGAGGGTAGTGAGAGCTTTTCGCAATGAGATGTGTTTTGTTGCCTTGTCTTTAATTGTAAGGGTAGCTAGTTCAGTAAGATATAATTTATACTCAGGAAGGTGGTAAATTTAGTCCATTTGTTCTTTCATTTTTCATATACCTTTGTAGAGAAATTATTTGTTGCGACGTATTAGGGGATCAGTAGCTAGAGTTACAGGATGCAACTTAAGTTTTGCTAGGCAAAGGAAATAATATAAGCTGATTATGTCACCTACTTGTTTGATGTTTTATTTTGTAAGATATAATTTATAATCAGGAAGGTGGTAAATTTAATCTATTTGTTCTTTCATTTTTCATATACCTTTGTAGAGAAATTATTTGTTGTAACGGATTGGAGGATCAGGAGCTAGAGTTACAGTATGCAACTTAAGTTTTGCTTGGGCAAAGGTAAGAATATAAGCTGATTGCGTTACCTACTTGTTTGATGTTTTCTTTTCAGGTTGTCAATTGTCAATGATATTATACATTAGTTTGTATAAATATTTTATTGAGACACATACCGACGATCTCCTCCAAATCTCAATCACCGCCTATCACCGGCAGTATAGAAGGCAAGAAAATCATATCCCCAACCAAGGGCTGCAGCCATCCATGAATGGATTTCACCTTCCATAAATAACATCATTGTATTCTTGTATAGGAACACTGCAAATATGCAAATCAAAGTATGGAGAAAATAAACTATTTTTTTTAACATTTGTGTAAAAGGTTCATGGTATCATAGCAATAAGAATGACCAATGTTGTTGTTTGGTTTTTTTCTTTTTCGCCTCTACCTCTTTAAAGCATTTCATTGAACATCTTCGCTTCACCCATAGCTAGTGCTTCTTCCTTCTTCACCCGCAATCCACACCACAAACAACCTAACAAGACCACAACATCACAATATTACCCCTTTTACCTTGTTTTCCCCATCTACCACACTCATCAACCTCACCCATCAATTTCCTACTAAGCTTTCCAAAGACAATTATCTCCTCAAAAGCACATATCATTCCCTTCCTTAGAGGCTTGCATCTTTTGGCTTTATCGATGGGTGTTCTCCTTCACTGCCACAAATTCTGTCTTTCGGTGACGATGATGCACCCAAACTAACATATATTATCTTCTGGAGTTATCTAGTTATCTTTATTATATCTGCATCTCCATAAGATGTTACGAGTAGTTATCTAGTTATTTACTTTTGATGTAATATTGCATTAGTTATATGTATTAGAGTTAGTGTTGCGTAACACTACATTTGTTTAAGTAGGAGTTTATCTCCAATGATTGTAGGAGTTTACTCCTAGTCTAAGAGCATTAACAACAGCTTCCCTTAAACCCCATTCCATTCCCTAGTGTAGGAAAAACTGTTAAAAAAATATAAAAAAGTTCCTACAGCAGCTTCCCTAAGTATTCCCTAAACTATAAAAATACCAAGGGAACCACTTTTGGTTCCCTTCATCTAGGGAACAAAAAATGGTTCATTTAGCATTATTTTAATATAAAAACTTTCTCTCTCCTCTCTCTCTTCTCTACCATTTGTTTAAAACAATATTTAAATAATTTCTCTTTCCTCTCTCTTTTTTCTAGCATTTAATTTAAATGGTATTTAATTCATATATAGAAAGATGAAAGGAAGCTACTGTGGAGTGCATTTAAATAGGGAACTAAAAAATTGTTTTGTTTCCTACATTAAAGAAAAGTTTAAGGGAAATTGCTGCTAATGCTCTAAGTGGTTGTATATTTTCTCTTTAAAGGATCATCAATTAATGAAGAATAAGCAGAAAATTAATTTCAAACCTTGTGTTTTTTTTTCCTCATAATCTAACAATTATCCCGTTATGTGTTTAAGAAATTATTCACGTAACAATTTAATAAATTGTTACGATTCTAAGTGTCTCACATGGCTTAAGTACAATCTTAACTATGTATATATCAAGTCTTAGACATCTTCCCCTTGCAAGCTGGTTTTCAAATGTGAGTTATACCCAAAGTTTATATCATTTGATATCAGAGACAGGTTTTATGTCATTGATTTGAATCAAGGAGGGGGCGACTTATAGAATAGAGTGGGCCGTCATGGACGTTGAATTCGGAAGCATGGTGGCATGTTATGATTTTTTAAGTGTCCCACATCGTTTAAGTGCAATCTTAACCATGAATATATAAGTTCTTACACATATTCCCTTTGCAAGTTGGTTTTCAATGGTAAGTTTTACCTAAGATTTGTATTCCAAACTCAAAATTAACCCAACCTTTTTGGATTGGTCTCAACAAGATTAAATAATCCTTTCAGCCTTGATATGCTCTGTGTTTGAGCAACTAGTCACCCAAGTCATCATATGTACGACAACCACGGCTTGGCAGACACTCAACGTATGATCATGTCGTAATCTTGCACCAGCATCATGTAGGTGCATTACCAGGTAGCCATTCTTAAGAAGGGCTCCCTCTCCATCTTTGTTACAAAATATTTTGATATTTTTTAGAAGATTTTGTGTTTTGAATTATTTGTTAATATTTTTATTTTGAGAACATAAAATAAAAGATAGAAAACAAGACTTTTAACGAGAATAATGCTATATAACCACATTTGAAGAACTGTGCTCAACAATATGTCTTGATAACTTGGTCTGATCTTTCCTTTGCAATGAGTAAGGTTTGTTAGTTTATGTAATGACCTAGATGTTTTTTTTTAATGCTATTTGGGCAGGTTACTGAGAGGATCGTTGCTTTGCTAGTGGCTATCTGATTTTTTTTTTTGGTCTTAATTTAATCTCTTGGATCTTAAAAAGCAATAAGTTGTCGCCCAGTCCAACACTGAGGCAAAGTACAAGGCCATTGCTAACGCTATTGTTGAGTTGATTTGGTTGTAGAATTTGCTGAATGAACTTGGTGTCTTTCTTGCTCACCCTCCAATCCTTTAGTGTGACAATAGTTAGCTATTTCTTTGTCAATCTCATGTTTCATATGTGCATTAAGCACATTGCCATTGATTACTTTAAAATCGAACAACAACTGCAAAAGCTGCTTTGGTTTGGGATTGGGAAGGGAGAAGTTTCAACGGCCCTAGCCAAATCCATATGGCCGGTTGTATCAACTAGGCATCCTTACATCTAATAGAAAGTTGGTCATGGTGACCTTTTGGTCAAATTCATTTATAGTCGTGAATAGATTGTTGATATATTTTTGTTTTTCTAATTGAATAAGGAAAGATGGTTACAAGAGAACATCATTCCCACTCTTGATCTGAAAGGAAGAGAAAGTAGAGAATTCTAAAACCGAAAAAGAAGTAGGCTCCCCAACAACAATTCCAAAACAAAATAGAACATTGCAGAAATATATACAAAGGGTAGAAAATGGGTCAAACAAGTGATCCGATAATCTCAAAGGGTCGCATAAAGCGGTTATAGAAGCAAAACATGCACAGATTGAAGTGAATCTATCTGAACCCCCACTTAGAAACTGCAATAGCCACCAAAAGGAGGTTGAAGCGATAAATGCACTGTTAAAGTCCGAATCAGGGACCAAAGAAGAGAGAGGCACCAATCCAAATAACATATTAAAAGTATCCACAACTAGATCTAACCAACAAAGTACAAGGAGACAAAAACCAAAAACAAAAAACAACAAACAGACAAAAGACAATACAACAACACAAAAAACAACCATCAATCAGCAGTAGCGGCCGGGGCACACTGGCCAGCGCATGGTGGTCGGAACAGAGAATGGTTGGTGGCGTTGGGAAGCTGGAGTGCTAGGGAGCACGGTGGACAGGCGCATTGGGGGAAAAAACTGATAGAAAATAGTAGATCTAGTTTTTAAAAAACTAGATCTACAAAGCCCATCAGTTTTGGGGAGGAGACAAGTGACGCGGCGTGACATAACGGAGAATAGCCGGAGACGAGGCGGCGAAGGCTTAGTGTTGGGTATGGAGAACAGGAGAAGGTTGGAGCTTTTGATCTAGTTGGGAACAACAAAAAGCACTGTAAAAAAACACATAGAACAAGAAAGAAAACGAAGAAGGAGAAGAAGAGGAGGAAGAGAGGAGAAGAGTCCATTCCTCCTCTCCGAACAAATCATTTGGTCTCGGCCAAGTTCTCCCAAGCCAAGGGTTGCAACCATTCATTAGCGGCATCCACCTTCCATAAATAACATCATTGTATTCTTGTATATAAACACTGCAAATATTAAATTCGAAGTTTGGAGAAAATAAACTATTCTTCTTACCTTCATGTAAATCGTTTATATTTAAAAAAAATATATATATTTTGAATGATCTTCTATATTAAATACACTGTTTAATAGAGAAACTCAAACATGTCATCCTCTTCTACTAATCACATTTCCATTCACTACACCATCTGCCTCTAGTCAACCTAGCAAACAAAAGGCTTATCACCCGAATTGAAGGTACCCCACTCTCTACAAGTTTATGGATGCCTTTTCTTCTTCTTTTTGTTTTATTTTATTTTATTTTTAATCTTTTTATAAAAAATTATTTTTGTTTAAGGCAACTGTTGGTGTTTTTGGGGTCAAAAAAATAAAATAATTTGAACCACATAAATCCCGTGCGTACAATAGATTGGATCCTTAGATCTCGACCGTAGATATGATGTGATTATAGGAAGTTTTATGGGCAAAATCTTAGTGGCGAATCGTTGGAAACTTCTGGGCTGCGAAACTGGGCCCAAATAGTGGGGCCCATCGTCAGTAAATCCGGCTGGAGTGGACTTTAGGCCGAGGAAGCTTCTTCTTTACTGTCTTTGCTGCCTTTGCGGCCTGTGATAATAATATTATTATTATTGGCAATAATAATAATAATAATAATAATAATATTGTTTATTATTACACAATATTATTGTTTATAATAAAAATATTATTACACAATATTTTTCTCATTTTTCTTTCTGTATGATTTCTTCAGTTATCATAAACCTCAAGGAATTAAGATCAGTTAAACTTTACTTACATTTCTCTCATGAAATATATTATATCTTCTGAATATTTATCAGTAATGAAGTTGTTTAACATAATTCGTTATTCGTTATATCTAATTATCTAAAATTGTTAATATCTCCAATAATCAATAAAAAAATGATACTAAAAATATTTTCACTCATTGAAAATCATTACTCATCGTCCTTTAACAAAAAAACTTTTTTACAATTTCACCTGAAAATAACCTAAAACGAAAAATAGAAGGAAAACCCATGAAAAACTGCTACAGCCTACATTTCTAAAAAAACATCACAATTTTCACCCTGATATAACATAAAAGTAAAAATTATTTTTATGTCTTTAAGAATGTTCTGCATTCTAAATTTATTTGCTAATATTTATTTTAAGAACATAAAACAAAATTTTTTTAAAAAATGTTAACAAACATAATCTTAAATTTTCATTGACTTAACATTTTTTAGCAACATCAAATACCAAAAAAATATATAAAAATAATAATTCTACCTAAAATCGAATAAGTTCAAAGTGTAATAAAAGACCAATAATGCCCTCAGCCCTCACAAAGTGGTTGCAACAACTACAGGCAATGAAATCAATTTGCGTGGCAAAAAACAATCAAATTGTGCCGCAAAAAATATTAGAGGTGTGCTACACCTCCAACTCTTCCATCCAACTCCATCCAACTCATTTGTGTTTTTTAAAAATCAAAAAATCAAAAAAAATAAATAAAAGGTTTTTACACTTAAGTTGGATGGGAGTTGGATGAGAAAGTTGGAAAAATATACTTTCCC
>FXXK01000617.1:4223-31100 GCA_900184695.1 Betula pendula | reverse complement strand
AAAATATTAAGTTGGCTACCAAATATAGGAGAAGTTTGAACCACAAAATTCAATTTCTTTTCCTTTAATGAATAAAATTAATTTATTTACCACCACAAGGTAGGCGAAACCTGTGAATTAGGATCTTGTAATTTATTTACAATAATGAGTAAGTCCCGTTGTTCGCTCATAGACTGACGCGTCATGATTCGATTAGTCAGACGTAAATACGAGTCCAACGTCCGCCACAGGCGATTCAAGTCCTCTCCTCTCTGCTTTTCTCTCTCTCTCTCTCTCTCTCTCTCCCCCTCTCAAGAATTTGAAATTCAAAATCTTCTATGATGGTCCACGCGATCTCAATCAATAAAAATACAAAAAAATCCCTATCCAACGCTCTTCAACGGTCCCTTTTCCTTCAAACGGCTACTTCTCTCTCGAAAAACTTTCTAATTCCCACCTAAGCTTTCAAACCCTCCAAATCCCCACCACACATTTCCAAGGAAAAACCCATTTTCCTTTCCTCTCAGGAAAACAAAAAAAAAACATTTCGATTTCGTATCTCCTAAGAAACACAAGGAAACAAAATATCTGAGACAAAAGCAATTCGCAAATCTCTTGTTAAGGTTTGTTCTCAAATCTTCTCTTTTTTTTTTCTTTTTTTTTTTCTTAATCTTTGCGCTTCTCATGCTCCGTTTGGTTGCCGAGTAAATGTAGGAAAAATGAATGAGAGAATGGAACGGTACTTTCTAAATTTATATGTTTCCTTATTTAGGAATGCACACACTAAACTTGGCCTAACTTTGTTTATTTTTGGACGTATAGAGGCGAGTTTTCATCACTCGTAGGTTTTTTATTTTTATTTTCCTTCCTCAGTTTCTCGTTGACCAAACGGAATGTTCTACGGTTCGTTTCTCTCTTTTGATTTTGATGAATCAGATTTCGCGTTCAATTTTTTCGAGCTGAGATTTAGTTTAAGGTTTCTCGATGTCAATTATATAGGACAGAAGTTTTGATTCAACGTGTGGATTACGAGGAAATGAGATTTAATTTTGGGTTTAAAACAGTTAGGAGTTCGTAGTTTTTTTTTAAAAAAAGAAAAAAATTGGTGAATTATATGATTTGTGCAACCATTTTATTCTTTATATTGTGTTTGCGTTCAATTTGCCTCGCTTTGATAGTCAAGCATAATGAGCATTAAGGAAAATTTGGGTTATTTCTTCTAAGTCTTCCAAACAGTGTAGTAGAAAATTAATGTTTGAATTTGTGCTTTTTGACTTTTACGGATGTGATTTCGAAGGGTGGGTCCTCAGTCTACAAAATGTAGAATTTAATGAGGATGATGGTAAAAAATGCTGAGACCACTCGTATGGATTTTGTTTTGTCCCTATGCGTTGGTTTGGTCGGCTTTGAATTTGAGAGACACTTGGCTTCTATGGTTGTCTGGCGGGCAAGCCACTATTTGGATTATCATTTTCTCCTAGTTGGATGGAGTGTACTCGAGAAACAACGAAAAGAATTGGCTTTGAATTTGCAATGCATGCTTGATTGCTTATACAATTCACTACTTAGTGAACCCCCCACATTGTTTCAGGAAAGTCATTTCAGTTGATGCAATTCTTGGCAGGTGTTAATGTAGTACAGAGCCTATTTCTTTTGCTTTCAGTTTATGCTTGAATTTTAACAGTTCTTTTCTTTTTCTGTACTTTCCAAAATATTTGGTTATGTTAATGGAGAACTTTTCTTGGCAGCTACAGTTGCTTCAATATGTCTAATGCTCAAACTGATCCACTTCTGCAAGTGGAAACAACATGTGGATCCCTTCTATATGAACTCCAGGTTCTTTGTGATTTTTTTTTTGATATATAATAATTTCATTTTTGTTTCCCTTCTCCTGTTACAAAAACTTTTTGAAATTCTCCTGGACATGTGGTTAGCTGAAAGTCTCACTCCTGATTCGTTTTAAAACCAGATTATTTGGGATGAAGTTGGGGAGTTAGATACTGATAGGGATAAAATGCTACTTGAGCTTGAACAAGAATGTCTAGAAGTTTACAGGAGAAAGGTAGATTTGGCAAATCGGTCTAGAGCTCAGCTACGCCAGGCAATAGCTGATTCTGAAGCAGAATTGGCTGCTATTTGTTCTTCAATGGGGGAGCGACCTGTACATATTAGGCAGGTTAGCAGTGATGAGTACATGACTTAATTCTGGCTTGGCTATTTTGTTATTGACTATCTAGTGATTGTTTCTTTTTTTCCTGACAATAATATGTCGGAGTGATTTTGAGTGTTGATTTTGTTTAACTTAGACTATTCAAAAGGTGAAAGCTATGTGCATAAGTTTCTCTCTCCCTTCCGGAGTTGGGAATATAGGTTTATCAATTTAGAACAATTTACATGGTTCCCTTCTCCCCCCCCTTCTTTTTCCAGTCTGATCAAAATGTTGGAAGCTTGAAGGAAGAGCTCAGAAGAATTCTTCCACAACTGGAGGAGATGCGGAAAAGGAAATGTGAAAGAAGAAATCAATTCCTAGAAGTCCAAGCGCAAATACAGGAAATCTCAAACGAGATCTATGGATCCACAGAATATATGTCATCCAAAATGGTTGTGGATGATAGTGATTTGTCTTTGAGAAAGCTTGAAGAATTGCACAGAAAGTTGCATGAACTCCAAAAAGAGAAGGTTGAATTATTGTTTCATAACATTCTACTTACCATTTTGTCAAATTTTGTTGCCTATTATTTGAATGCTTATTGCTCTTTACTTTTTGGTACTTAATCTTTCTTTTTCTATAGAGTGATCGCCTAAGGCAGATTCAGGAACACCTCTGTACCATGAACTCGCTTTGTTCAGTGCTTGGTGTGGATTTCAAGCAGATAGTAACTGAAGTTCATCCAAGTTTAGGTGATTCTGAAGAGTCCAAGAATATAAGTAATGATACAATTGAGCAGTTGGCTGCTGCAATACGAAAGCTGCGAGACGTTAAACTACAGAGAATGCAGAGGGTAAATAATAGAAATAATAGTTCAAATCACTTTTCAGTCTATGATTATATATACATTTTTTCTTTTTCTTTGATTGACCATTGTAATCCCATATGCTTTGGCAGCTCCAAGATATTGCAACTACCATGTTGGAGCTCTGGAATTTGATGGATACGCCAATTGAAGAGCAACAAATGTTTCAGAATGTTACATGTAATATAGCTGCTTCAGAACATGAAATAACTGAACCAAACACTCTTTCTGTGGACTTTATTAATTATGTGAGTTATAGACATTTCAATCGGTTGATTGTGATTATATGTTTTTTGTTTCTTGGTTTGTCTATTAGAAAAAAAAAAAAAGAAGTGGATGGTTTTGTTTCAGGATTTATAAACAAGCAAATGTATCATGCAGGTTGAGGCAGAAGTCTCGCGGTTGGAAGAGTTGAAGTCAAGCAAAATGAAAGAGCTTGTTCTGAAGAAGAGGTCAGAGCTAGAAGAGTCTTGTAGAAAGACACATATGGTTCCAGAAGTAGATAGCACAATGGAAGACGCAATTGAAGCAATAGAGTCTGGTATTTGTCTTGATGATTGTTGTGGTCTCACTATGCTTATACTTTGAGAGTCTTGATTGTTTGTATCATCTGCCCTGTTGCAGGAGCTGTGGACCCTGCTTATATCCTTGAGCAAATTGAGCTTCAGATTTCTAAGCTTAAAGAGGAAGCTTTTAGCAGGAAAGAAATTCTTGAAAAGGTTGAGAAATGGTTGACTGCATGTGATGAGGAGAGTTGGCTTGAAGAGTATAATAGGGTATAGTGTTTTTATCATCTCGTCATATTCGTTATTTCTTTTGTTGTAGCTACATCCATCTGCTTAATTGTCACTTTTTGGTGGTTCAGGATGAGAACCGATACAATGCCGGAAGAGGTGCTCATCTTACTCTCAAGCGTGCTGAGAAAGCTCGCGCTTTGGTTAATAAACTTCCAGGTATACACTGCATCATGTGGGTTGGCATTTGGTATAAAGACAATCTTATAGAAGCAAACATCACAGAACCATGCTGAATCTGACACATTTATGTAGGCCAATTAATTAAAATTAGTTTAATCATATCTAAAACTGGGATCAATAAATTTGACTGATTTTGATATAAAGTGATGATTCCGATGTTTTTGAGTCTGCCCAAGAAGAAGCAAAGTTTTTTTTTTTGTCTGTTTTATAATAATTTTAATCTATGTTCTTGTTTACTCTAATGTTTCTGTTGATTGTCTTGTTGAGCTTCCTTTTTGTACCTGCCTTTTCCTGCTGTTTCTTTGCTTTTCTCCATTTTACGTTCCCCAACATACTTTGCTGGTAACTACAATTTTTTCATCTGTCTTGGTTTGCATACAGCAATGGTTGATGCACTGGCTTCAAAAACCATGGCATGGGAGAAGGAGAGAGGCGTTCAGTTCATGTATGATGGTGTAAGTACTTCCCCAAAACTCTGAAGGCAAAGAGTAGTTGGTCCCACTTGAAGTTTATTCCATGTTTTCACGTAGTTGCTTCTGTAACAATCTACTTGAAATCTTTCCCTGTTATCTGCTGCTGTCTAGATCCGTCTCTTGTCTATGCTTGAAGAGTACAATTTACTACGGCAAGAAAAAGAACAAGAACGACGTAGGCAGCGGGTATGATCTGTTACATAGCCCTATCATATGCCTTACTGAAACTCTTTTATTTGACTGTCATTGACGTAGAAGTTGGTCTTTTCATCTGGAAGAATTTTCCTAATATGACCTGTTCATGAATTATATTTCTATCTCAGGACGAGAAGAAACTCCAGGGACAGCTGATAGCAGAACAAGAGGCACTTTATGGGTCAAAACCCAGCCCTTCAAAGACCCAGAGTGTAAAAAAAGCTCCTAGGATGTCAACCGGAGGTGCAAGCAGTAGAAGACTTTCAGTTGGAGGAGCAATGCTTCAAACTCCCAAACCTGATCCCCTTCAATCTCTGAAAGCTACTCCCCACTCGCGTCCCATTAGGAAGAGTGACCGAGTACACCATAATAACCAAGTGAATCCTCAAGATGATTGCTTTTCAGTTTTATCAGCTGGTAGGTTTTTTATACTTCATTTATTGTGTTCTCTTTTTGTTTTTTTTGAAAAGAGAAAACAGCCATTTTTTTACCTTCAGACTAATGGGGTTAAATTTCACTCTTTTTTACTCTCCAAGGAAGATGTGGATTGTTGTTTCTTCAAGTTCCATTTTAGGGTCTTATTTTAGTAAAGGCGAGTTTTCCAAATACATGAACCAAGCAGCCTTAGTAATACATTTCATTGTTCAATGTGTCACCAAAGACGACCTGGAAATATTGCTGCATTTTCTATTTATGTTTTTCTTGTACAATAGGCTCGGACATTGCTGAGTTGTAGAAGAACTCTTGATGGCTAACGGGGTAAGGGCGTCTTTGAATTAAATGGATGATATAGGCTTATCCTTTGTCTGGTCTTGAGGGAAGACAGGGCCAGATTAGTGGTAGATTGTTCTGGTAATTCTTGCTGGTATTCCTAGCACTGCTCTTTGTTGTGTTTTGTGCTATCATTGAAACACATTTAGAATGTTTCTTGTGTAGTGTTTGTCTTATTTATTTATTTTTTTATTTCATCACTTATGTATGTAGGTCGGAGAGGCTTGGATATTGCTGGTCTCCCTGTTAAAAAGCACTCATTTGGCAATGCTACTGTTCGTGAGGTAGATTCACCCATGATGCGGGTACCATTCTCGCCCATCTCTTCCACAGCATCATCAAAGAACAACATGACAAACTTGTCGGATGATCTGAACATGACACATAGTGAGACATTGCAGAAAACACATGCAACTAACAATTTGCAATTCACTACTCCCTCCAAGACAATTTCTGTGGCAAATGAAGAGAACAAAACTCCCCACGGTCTGGCCATTCTTCCTGTTCCCTCAACACCTTCAACAGTGTCAGTTCCTATGCAGACAGCTATAACTCCGGCTCCTCCCCCACCTGTCTCTTTTGGCACTAAGGTAGTTGAAGACATTCCTGAAGAGATTGAATATTCATTCGAGGAAATGAGAGCTGGTTTTGTGCTTCCAAAAACACATATAAAGTCATTGATACAAGTATGATTAGTTTTAGGTGGACTTGATTTTTTAATTTGTTGTTTTAGCATGGATTTCAATCCGATCTCTATTTTTTTTTCCTTCTTTTTGTTGTTTGTGATGGCTAAGTCAAGTGTAATTGGCTTTTCTGATTTGCGTACAATGTCTACGAGTACTGAGTCTGGACTGGGATGTTGAACTCGTCCTCTCCTGACTGATGTGATCTCTCACTTTTTAATGTGCTTAAAGTTCCCATATCTTTTATTTGTAGTGGACTGGTCTTGATTGACAACATTTTTGGGCCGATTGCATCATGTGGGGACTTATCCTCCTGTATTTTTGTTGTCTTTTTTTGTTTTTTCTGAGATACAAAGGATAAGGGGAGGGGAATCCTCCTGTTATTTGACCTGGTATTTTTTTTTTCTGAGATACAAAGGATAGGGAATCATCTTGTAATTTGACCTGGTATGATTTGTCCAGAAATGCCTTCCCCAAAAGTCTTGGTCTTCTTTTTCATAGGGAAGAATTATTCTCTGTGTACATATTTGCACAATTCTCTCTCCTTTTTCTTACACTAGCCAATTATTGTAAATGGGATACAGAAATATGGTCTTGTTTTTTTCTTTCTTTCTATTTTCACAGATGAAGAAACCTATCAAAAATATGAACAAAATCACTGAAATTTTAAGCTTCTCAGCAGCATAATAGAAATATATTAAGCAAAATATTGCTTATGAGATTGATTTGGGATCATGTTTAATGAACTTTATATCCATTTGGTTTGTTCCTTCTTCGTAGCCTATATCTGTAAATTTATGGCTACTTTAATTTAGTTAACCAAAAAAAAAGGCAGAAAACCCATCCATAGATCTCTTTCATGCACAGTGCACGCATTGTGCTCTCTAAGAAGTGAGTATCAGTAATTTTGGGATTCAAAATATGTGATTTATTGTTCATATTTATTTATAAAAATATGAATGATGGGTTTTTTTAAATTATGAATAGTAGGTGCAGGCCTCTTGGACAGAAAATATATATATAACTGCCTTCAGAGGAAAAGAACACGAGGAAAAAACAAAAGAAAAAGGAAGGATCATGTAGGTTACAGTGGCATTAATAGTAGATTCCTTAAAAATGAGAGGGCATTTAGTCTAAGTTAAATTTCTTTAGTCAACTTTAATTTAACTGAAAAGACAAAGAACATGTCAGTAGTTGGGGAAATGCAATGGCTCTAACGTTAGCTTTACAGCTTTGAAATATTTCTTTTTACGCTTTAAATAAATAAATGGCAATTTAAAAATAGAAAAGCATTTTTCTTCTTTTCTCTCAAATTATATTATTCTTTTTAATATTCAAATTTAATATCGCTGTCATTTTTTAAATAACCTTTATTAAATTTCCAAGACGGACGTGAAACATTTTCTAAACCAAAATTTATACTTTGAATTTTGCAATTAAAATATTAATTATGAATTAAATTCACAATATTTAATTACACATACAATTTTATTTTATTTTTAATTTTCCATTTTTTCCACTTTATTTATTTCTCCTCCTTTTCCTGCAAAACTCTAATTCAGCTATCACTTTTTTTCAAGAATTTCTGAATCAACAATTTGTGATTTTTCCCTGTAATTATTGCAATTTTTGGCAAAATTTAGTGCCACCATTGAGTTTCTCTGCATTCTCTGCAATGGTGGAGTAAGCCACAAAGCTGTAGGTCTGTCATACAGAGCAAACCCAGCTGTTGGAATTGCTATTTTTGGGCTTGTGATCTTGTAGCACTCAAATTAGGGTTTTAGGTTTCTGGGGGTTTATCAAAAAAGATTTTTTTTTTCTGAGGCGTTTGCAATCGTTTTCACATTTCTGGGTTTTGAGTTAGCTAAGTTTGAATCTTTAATGGGTAGGACTCAGTGTGTTTAGGGTTTTAAGCTTTTTTGTGGTTTCTGGGTTTTTGTTTCTGTGGCATATTATTGTTATATCTATGGAAGAGAAAGAGAGCTCTGCTTCTGGGGTTGCAGTGAAAGTTGATGAGGCCCCAGAGAGCTTCCGGATAGCTTCAAGCACCGAAAACCCGACCCAAGTAGGCGGGGGGCCCACAATGGCGGCTACGGCTACAGCTACGGCTACGGCTACGGCTGCGCCGCCTGTGAGTGTGGCTGTGGTACCGGCTACAGGAATGAAGAAGAAGAGGGGCAGGCCTAGGAAGTACGTTCCCGACGGGACCGTCGCCACGGCACTGTCACCGATGCCGATTTCTTCTTCGATACCACTTACCGGAGAGTTCTCGGCTTGGAAACGGAGTAGAGGGCGGTCCCTTGAGTCAATCAAGAAGCCACATAAGTCTGAGTACGAAAGTCCAGGTAAACTAATAGGTTCGTGTTCTTGCTATTTGATTTTTTTTTTTTTTTGATTTTGTAATCTTGAATTTTTTGCCACAGTTAGCTTTGTTTTTACTGTTACATTTAAGATCACAATCGGTTGGTATGGTTACTTGGTGGTTGGCACTTGGCCGAGAGGAGGAATAGTTGTGTGAAGTTTTGGGTACAAAGTTAAATTGTTGCATTGGGTACAAAGCGAGTGGCTAGTGGTTTGGTTTTGTGGTGTATGATTGATAATCTGGATTGGATTTGAGTTCTGCAGTGGAATTTAAGATGATACGTCTTCGATTTGGTTTGTGGGAGTGGACCCTCATCTCAGATTCCCTTCCAGATCTGGAATTAATGGTGGTTGTAAGGAGAAGGGTAATTTGTTGGGGTTACTGTAAAACAAAGCAATTTTTCTCTTCTGGCTAGAATATTACGGTTCTTGCCTTTTCTGAGGGGAAGATAGCATAAACTTACAATTTCGTAGAGCGAGAATGATTGAAGCTGCCAGGCTGATGTGACTGGTCTTAACTGAGTAATTAATTCTTAATAAAACGCTGACTGTCTTCCAGGATATTAGATCCTCACAACATGTCTGAAGAAAATCCCAACCAAAGATTTTGTTGCGGGAAATTATATGGTATTGGCAAGTATACACTCGGTACGAAGATGCTGAACGGATAGATTTATTATTGGACAATTGTGATATATAAGGGCCACTTTACTTTTCCTAAAGTTTACCTTCTCTATTACATCCATACATCAAAGATTGGATTATAATTCAACTGTCAACAATTAATATAATTTCCAGCCTATTAATCACCAAATTGAAACATCAGTGCACTCTGAAATTAACTTCAAGAAATTTATTCAGTCCTAACGTGAATTTAAAACCTTAAACAGACTTGGAAGTCATAACATATTGAAAAGCTGAGAAAACAGTGGGACAAGAGAATTCATGAATCTATCTGTTAGGGTGCAGCCTAATGGTTAAAGGGTGAGCTTGGGATGAGCCGTTGACTTGGATATCTTGGTTCGATCCCGCACTAGTAGTTCTCCAAGATTACCTGATACACGGTTTTGGCGGGTGGGATCACGTATCCGGGGTTTATTCCCAGGGGTGGGTCCAAAGGGCCCTACCATAGTGAGGTTCCACGTCATTAAAAATAAAAAAGAAGAAGAGAGAATTCATGAATCTCTGTCCAATGATTGTAATGAGCTCTTGCTTAACTATAGAGACCGGTTTTTGTAAAATGAATAGTTTACCCCCAAAAAATTGAGGGAACAATTTTAAACTTGTTCCAAGATCATGATTTTAAATTGTGCACATCTTGTATGAACTGAATTTCTTTTTAGAGTGGCGTTCTTTATGTGAACGACTGCGTTAGGGAAGATTTTAACTTTGGATAATCTGAGAAAGAGGCATGTCATGGTGATGAGTTAGTGTTGCATGTGCAAGAAAAGCGGAGAGACCATAGATTATCTTATGCTTCACTGTGAAGTGGCTAGATCTTTGTGGGTATCGATTTACGGTCTTTTTGGATTGGATTGTGTCATGCCCCAAAGGGGTGGTTGAGTTGTTAGCTAGCTGGAGATGTTAGTTTGGAAGCTGCTACAATTTAAAAGTTTGGAGGTTGGCTCATTTGTGCTTAATGTGCTGTATTTAGAGAGAACGTAATGCGCGAAATTTTGAAGATTGTGTCTTAAAATCCTTTTGTCTCACACGGGTTAAGTCTAATTTTAATTATGTGTATATAAGCTATTGAGCACTTTCCCCGGCCGGTTTTCAATAGTGAGTTCTATCCAAGGTTTGTACTTTGTATTATTTGGTTTCAAAACCAGCTCCATATCAAGTTTGAGATTGGACCTAGTTTGAATATGGAATCGAATGAGTTGCGGTTTTGTAGTTAAGTCATGGAGAGGGTGACCTATATGCCGGATTAAAATGTCTTGGTAATATGTATGAGTATAATATTAAGTTATTAAATACTCATAGATGAGTGAAGTCGCCAAAAGAGAAAGGGTTACCGTTAGGTCAGTGTCGATAGAGTGGGCCAGTCGTGAATGTTGGCTGCGGAGCGTAATGATATGTTACAATCCTTGTGTCCCACATGGGTTAAGTCTAATCTTAATTATATATATATAAACTCTGGGGCGCTCTTATAAGCCGGTTTTCAATGGTGAGTTCTACCCAAGGTTTGTCAAGCACACTTGGAGAGTGTAGTACACCGTATCATTGTGAGGGATCGGTGTTAGAGTTAAAAGCTATTATGTTCAACTCTTTATGTTTGAGTGGTGGCTTACAACAATTTTCATTTTTCTAGCCTCTTAGAATTTATGGGTTTGTGTTCTTTTACTTCTCCCTAATTGAGGGTTTCTCTTCTATACTTCTTATGTACTAGGGTTGCGCCCCTATGCGCTTTCTAATAAGATGATTTACTTATTAAAAAAAAAGATTTATTTTTATAAGCTACCATAAAGGCAAATCCTATTTTGTATTCAACTAGGCACTAGACTTGGTGGGACTCTTTGCTAAGTCAAAAATATTTGACAAATGACGGTCAATTTCAAAATCTTCTTCACTCATCAGATTATTTTGTGCAGCCTTTCTCGAGATGAACTGTGTAAATCTTCATACTTTTTTTTTTTGGATGAATATCTTCATACATGTTCCATTCATTCGTCTTCTTAATTTGTGACCTCATCATTTTGCTGGCTTCATCAGATTGATAACTAAATGAGAAACTCATTTGTTTGTTAATCAAACATCAAATGAATTGGAAATTTAATTTTATCAGCATGCTATTTCAGAATTTTTGTTTATGTTCGCATGATGATCCAGGGTTCAAGAACTAAGATCTAAGTTCTTTTGAGTAAAATAAGAGTTCCATTTTGGTTGTACTGATTTTTGCGATATTTTGTACTGTAGGTGACAGAATTGCATACTCTGTTGGTGCAAATTTTACACCCCATGTGATCACTGTTAATGCTGGTGAGGTATGCCCTGACAATTATGTGTGAAATGAAACTTTGTGTTTTGTCAGTAAATTTTTAATTTTTTAATTATTCATTTCATCATTTGGGCTTTGTTTGATTGTGGTTCTAACTATTGTTTTGTGCCCACTGGTGTGGTTTGAAATGGGAGGTTGTATAAATGGCACGATTTCTTCTGGTTGTTTCAGGATGTTACAATGAAGGTTATGTCCTTCTCTCAACAAGGATCCCGTGCTATATGCATTCTTTCTGCAAATGGTACAATTTCAAATGTTTCGCTTCGTCAACCTACTTCTTCTGGCGGTACTTTAACTTATGAGGTATGATCCTATATCCTTCTTCTTAAGGATTCTCATATGATTGAGTTGTACACAATTTTTCTAGGACTTATGAACATCTTTTTATGCAGCTCCATTTGCATGCATCTTTTTTCCTGGCATGCTCTACTTTTTGTTATTCTGTATATTATGCTAACAGAGCTTTAGTTCTCGAATTTCTGTATGCTTTTCGCTGATTACTGTATTTAAGTATCCAAGGTCTATTTTGTGTATGCATGAGTACCTCATCATTGAATGTATAAGCTGATTAGGCATGACTGTTGTACTGTCTGATACTTGGATTGTGAACTGGACGTGTTATTTGTGTGCCATCAAAAGCATGCTCTGTGCATGACCATATGCATGAGTTGTGGCGGCCTGATAATCATGGCACCTAGACTGTGTATCATTCTAAACAAAACAGAGTTGAACCCAAATCCAAGGCCATCAAACTTATACTCCATTACTACAGTATCAGCTTGAAACTTATGATAATATAGTGGCCAATATGAATATACTGCTAATTCATACAAAAGCAGCTAGTTGCATTCATGAGCTGCGTTTTCTGGGACATGTAATTATTCTTACTGGAATTTCCTAAAAATTGGATACAAATTAGGCTTTTTTAGCACACTTAACCTTGTCCTCTTATGTCATTCAACCATGGGGGATGCTCTTCAGGGTGTCTGGATCACAGATCATGGCTCAAACTTGTTTCTTGGTTTGGGTTGAAAACTTACATTTAGTTTTGTTGTTTTTCATTTAATCTAGACATTTGGTTAGGGGACAAAATCTATTATTTGCAAAACTTTTCATCTCAGCATATGTTTACCTGGCTAAAATTTCTAGAGTCATTTTTTGTATGGACGGTAGCATTAGGGAAGATTTTAATTTTGGATAATCTGAGAAATAGACACGTCATAGTGTTGGATCGGTGTTTGTATGTGCAAAAGAAGTGAGGAGACCATAGATCATCTTTTTTCTTCATTGTGACGTGGCTAGAGAATTGTGGGTTTCGATTTTTCATCTTTTTAGGTTAGAGTGGGTCATGCCTCAAAGGTTGGTGTAGTTGTTTGCTAGCTGGAAGGTCAATTGGGAAACAGTTGCATTTTAGAAGCTTGGAGGATGGCTCCCTTGTGCTCAATGTAGTGCATTTGAAGAGAACTGAATGATCAGAGCTTCGAAGATTGTGAGGGAAAGGTGTTAGAGTTAAAATCTATTATGTTAAAATTTCTTTATGTTTGGATGGCGGCTTGCAATAGTCATCGCTCTTCTAATTTTTCCGAATTTTTAGGTTGTATTGTTCTCCTTAATTGTGGGTCTCTTTGTATGCTTCTATTGAGGTGCACCCTTTTGCGCTTTCTAATGATATTGATTTATCTATAAAAAAACATGGAAGGTATTTATGTTTGTTATTTACATGATGAGAGGGATAATGAGGAGAACCATCACTTCGAGAAATTCTGCATTGGAAAGGCTTATATGCTCCCCTTATCCTATGCCGCTGCTATCTCAAGTCTTGAGTAGCATTGCCTACGTTTTTTGTCTATCAAGAAGGTTGAATACTCCCATATGGAGCTGTTGTTGCTTTGTCTGAGATTGAGAAAGACCATGCTTAGTTCTCTGTCTCTGAACTCCGAGAAAGGGTTCAATTAAACCTTTCTAGCTTCTTAATTCGGGATTTCTTATGTACTCTTTAGATATTGGTGAACTGGCAGACTTTTTTTTTTAAAAAAAAAACTTGTTTCTGTGGACCCATCGTTTTGTGTAAATTGTTTCCAGTACAGCTTTTACCAAAGATTAGATTGTACTTCCTGCTTAGCATGGGCATTTCCAAGTTTTGGGTGAGTACCTCATGTTGAAAAGCTTGTCTTATGGACACAACACTCGTGGAAAATCAGCTATCCTTGCTACATAAAAGAATACATCATTTGTCGGTCTTTTAAAAGTGAAAAGTCATCATCTTTTTTTTTTACCCCTTCTATTGACTCCTTTTATTTACTTTTTTTTTATTAGTCTTTTCTTTTACTTTTTAACTTGGTGCGAAGTTATCAATAGCCTTGTAGCCTAGTGGCATTTCACAATTCCTCCTTTTGAAGGTGGAGGTCTGATTTTCACTGGTGATTGGAGCGGGATTAGTGGGTTAGAGGTTATACAACCATATGGCCAAGAAAAGCTGGCTCAGTGCTTTTGGTGTTATTATCTTTTCACATATGATGGGATTTTCTGTCTGTAGAAACCATCAAACTTTTCTGGTTATTTTTACAGGGTCGTTTTGAGATACTTTCGTTGTGTGGATCCTTTATGCCTACTGAGAATGGAGGAACAAGAAGCAGATCCGGCGGGATGAGTGTCTCTTTGGCTGGGCCAGATGGTCGAGTGGTAGGGGGAGGACTTGCTGGTCTATTAGTAGCTGCTGGACCTGTGCAGGTACGATTGTTTCTTTTAGAATAGAAATGAAAAGAGAGAGAAAGAAGATTAAAGGTCATTAAGTAGTTGTTCTTGTTGAATTTTAAACCTTTAAATGTTAATTATTTTATTTTTTAATGTGTAAAATAAGGATTTTTCTTTTCTTTTTTTCTAGATGTAAAATGTAGACGAGTAAATAATGACCTACAACAACCACTTTAGATAACGCTCTGCTCTTAGCCTCTTACATAAGAATACTAGTGGTTATACTTGTACCTACATGGCCCTAGGCAGCTTATAAATTCATCATTCACGTGTGTGCATGTCTATATATATATATATATTTCTTCCTCGTTAACTATTTAAAGAGTTGTCTTCTGATTCTTGTGAACTGTTTGAATCTATCAGCTTGTCGTGGCCAGTTTTCTACCAGGGCACCAGCAAGAACAGAAGCCCAAGAAGCACAGAATTGAGCCTGCATTCACCATGACCTTTACCCCAGCCAATGCTCTCTCTAGTGAAGAAACAAAAGGAGTCTATGGTGGAGAAAAGCCCACTGTCACATCTTCTACAGCCTTTCACGGAGGTAACTCAGCTTCTCTTAACCCAATTCAGGGCTTTGGGAAATTGGCTGCTGAAACTAAGACTTCTATGCCTGAAGAGGAATCTAAAGGCCTCAACCAATCGAACTGTGAGGTCTCTTGTTGATCATGTTCACTCCTTGTAGGCTGCTTGTGTCTTGATTGTTTTTCATGGACCCTAC
This sequence comes from Betula pendula, assembly GCA_900184695.1. Lineage (NCBI taxonomy): Eukaryota > Viridiplantae > Streptophyta > Magnoliopsida > Fagales > Betulaceae > Betula > Betula pendula. Next base: position 16,177 of record FXXK01000617.1, on the reverse strand, counting down.
GGCATTTAGGCTCACTCAAATTTGTCTGACACCAATATAACTTGTTGGCTATTTGTAAGGACAAACTAGGATTCCATGTCATGTTGGTTTTTAACCCCAGAACTGTACTCTTTCTTATTAGGTATTAGGTAGGATTAGGCTTATTCTGTGGCTGGTGTCATCATGTATTTTCTAGTGTACTCATTGGTGTAGCATTTTAGATGTATGAAACTTGCTGTCATTCTATTCTTCTGATTTAGTCTTTGTATCTGAATGATGATTGAATTTAAGTTGACATTAATTGTTTTGGTGTTTGGTGATCAGTGTTTGATAAAATTCTATATGTTGAAGTTTTGCAAAATTTCCTCTTGTCGGATTGTGAGTTTGTTGGCTCGTGTTTCATTGGGATTTTCTGGAAAGTAATAAACCATCAAGCTATAACCGAAATACTCAAGGATTTAGGTGGTATTTAAAGATCGAGAGAGAACGATGATAAAGTTAAAAGCTGATATGTTCTAATCTATTTATGTTTGTATAACTGCTTATAATAGTTCTTGATTTTCTAAATTTTTTGGATTTGTGTTATTCTCCCTAATTGGGTATTTTTCTTGTAGATTTCTTGTGTACTTGAGTTCCGTTTTTTTTGTGTATTTTTAATATTAAATTACTTTTATAAAAAAAATGTTCCTTTATCGAAAAGGTCACCCATTTAACTCATGTAATACTTATATAAACACGTAAAGCCAAAACCTTTATACATTAAAACTATAAAGTTGACTTTATAACTTTCCCATTAACAACCCTTCAAAAGCTTTGGTGGATAGTCCATATCCACCTCTTGCAAAGCCCTTTTCTGCATATGCAATTAATAACATAAAGTTAGGGTTTTTTTTTTTTTTTTTTTTTTAAATAAAAGCTTATTAAAACTTAAAAAATCCGTTTAAAACAACTAACAACATAAAGCTTGATTTTTTTAAAAAAGCTTAACCTTAATGAGAATAACTTCTATAGATACTTCATACAAATAAAGTATTTTGTGCCCTCTAATAAAAGAGAGGCATGTAAGCATGGAACAACAAAAGAAAGATAGACGAAAATACCGAAACAGGTCCCATTTTTCTGTTACTCATCCTCAGAATCCCTTTTTCCCTATTCTCTATCCCTCTTCGTCAGAAAAACACCACCACCCAGTGCCCACGCCCACTGGAATATACCCAAACAACTTCAGCGTACCACTCTCTGGATGACCCACCAACATCAGCCCAAAACCATTGTTGATGTAATTCAAACTACAAAACATCCAAACAGATAACCACACCCCAACGGCGTAGTCTAGAAGCTCTGAAATCCCCAAATGCCCAAAATCACCCTCACCGACACTAATTGACGTGAAATACCCATCTGGGATCCACCTCGTTCACCCAAAACAGAAGTAAGCAAGAAAAATCAGACAACATCCACTCATCAATTGAAGTAACCTCAAGAGACGTGCATAGTGAATTCAAAAAAAAAAAAAGATTTTTTTAAAATTCTCTTTTCATAACATTAATTGAGAAGAAAACATTTTGACTTTGTGTTAGGCACCCTTTTTTGATAACTTACAGGTACTGGCGGGAGGTTGTTTGGCAGTGGGTCCGGAGGTGGCGTCGGCACTAGGCGGTGGTGTTTCTTTTCGATGAGTGATAGAGAACATGGAAACAGGGATTTTGACAATGAGTAAAGACAATAGGACCTGATTCAGTGTTTTCGTCTATCTTTCTTTTGGTGTTCCATGCTTACGTGTCGTTCTTTTATCGGATGGCACAAAAGACTTCGTTTGTGCCAAGTCCTTATATAAGTTATTCTCTTCACTTAAACCATGCTTAACACATACACACAACCAACTAAGGAAAAGACAGTAGATAACACGAGATTACAAGACTAGAACAAGAGTTCTCACCTTGTAGGGCCTTAATCTTTCAAAAACCACCTCAAAGCTTTCTCTCTCTTTATTTATAGGCTAACTACCGTTTCTGCATGTCTTGGACGTATTCAAATTGCATTATGACTAACCGCGATTAATTACTAAAAGGGTTGATCGATCACTAGGGTTTCCTAAGACTTATGATCAATCACTAAGGCCAAAAACTAGCCCAAGTGTTGATCAAACTCATTTTCCTATTTTTCAAGTCCAAACCTTGTTTCTTATAATCCCTAAAGACCGGAGTTTTACAAGAGGATGTGGTTTAGCCTTCAAATTCAGCTTGGTGACCATCTCTTGAGAGATAATAGTTTCAGAGCTTCCACTATCAATAATTAACTCACAAACACACCTAGAAATAGTGCAAGTGGTCTGGATTCTGGAATATGTTGTAATTTGTATCACATCATATCATTATCATCCTTGTATCTCGGTGTTAGAAGAGCCTTTCGCATGACAAGACACAGACCATCATCTCCTCTTCATCTTCCTCATCATAGTAAGGCTCATCTTCAAAGCCTCTTTTTTTTTTTTTTTTTTTTAAAAAAAAAAAGTGGTTATTTTAGTAATTTTGGTTTAATTCAAGTGAGAACATATGTGTTGTTATCGAATTGAGGAATATGAATAGTTATTTCATTCCACATTTTTCTTCTTCTTCTATTTTTATGAATAACTATTTATTTTTTTAATGAAAGAGTTATTCTGCATACCAAACTAAGGAATATGAATATCTATTTATCTTTCCATATGATTGATAGCCATCCCCTTCATAATTATTTCCGTCTTAAAAAGGATTTTCTCTTTGCGCAACTTGCTGGGCTAAAGCTTCAATTTGCCAACCACTAGTTGTTGATCAAATTTGGACCTGGTGAAGGAGTTGGTCCACGAGGCTCATTCTTTCTCCTTGGCGGCATCTTCGAATTAGCAAGAACACCCAAACTCAATCCCTAAGCGAAAGGGAGAGAAAAACAACAAACCTCGGTTGAAAGTTCATTCAATTCTCTAGAAAAAAAAAAAATTGCGAAGCTTTTAAATAAGACAATAAGTTGCTATCCCTAACTAAGACGCGATCACAACCACTAGTTCAAATCTAATATAACAATTCTAAATCTGGCTTACAGTCGGGGGTAGAATAAGGATTTTAGATGCGGGGGTGGGAATTTTTTTTTATATCAAAAAAAAAACAAAATTAAGGGGGTAAAAATTTGATTTTAAATAATTATAAAGGTATTTTTAATAAAAAATTAGGGAACATTTTGGGGCTTAAACACCCCCCCCCCCCCTTAATAGTTCTGCCCCTGCTTACAATGGTCATCTGCTTGATTAAAAAGTCATGACTTGTTCCATAAAAATTAAAAGACGTAATGATGTAAGAAAATACTTAAAAGTTCAAGACACAAAATAGCAACTGTATCAACCAAGATTGATCACATAATCAGACTTATGATGCCTAGGCTTCCTTTTAGTGTTCCTCTTCGAATGATTAAGTGTTGGTAAAAAGTCCTCTTTCATATCCTTTGCATCATATAGATATCTATTCATGATGAAAAGACACACCTGTTCATGAAAGGGTACCCATTCAGAACAGTCACCGACTCACCATAGTTGATGAAAAGATGTCGTTAAATCTCTAAATAGACCACTGCATTTGTAGAATCTGTTTTTGTAGCTCTCCGACAAGCTCTTTTCTTCTCTTTCAAAAGCTTATTCTCCAGATTATTCAAAACGTGATTAGGTTCTATTTTCTGAATAGAAAAAATTGACGGTATTCTAGTTTGACTTCATTTGTGCATAAGGCAATCAAACATCGGATTAAGTTTGGGCTTCATTTGTTGTAACTCAATGTACACCAATTGAACAAAATTGATTTATGCAGGATGGAAGGAAAGAAAAAAAGACATAGACCTCTATTGGTTAAAATATTCAGTAGGGGTATAAAATGAGCCAAATCGCTCGTGAGCTCGGTTCGGTTAAACTCGATTTTAGTATTATTTTAATTTTGTAATAAAAACATTTTAAGTAAAAAGAAATTCTCTTCTGAATATGATCAATATAACTTAAATTATTATTGTTGTAAATTTAGTTTTAGAGATTTGAGTGAATGTGAATATGTTTGTGAGTATGTGTGAATATATTTGTGTGCACACGCGTGTTTATGGATGTGCATAAAGAATTAATATACTTACATATAAACTCGAGATTAAATTATTTAATATTCAAGTGAATTTATTTAAGTAACTCAAATGAAAAAATTTTAACAATAATTAATTAATTAATTATTAGTATGGATTTACAAAAAGATAAACAATTATAATATTTATTTTATATAAGAAATGAATAAGTTAATTGATTAACTTGTGAGTTTGCCTCGTGTTCAAAATAAAATTAAATGATTCAAATTTGAACAGAATATCTAGCTTATTAATAAGTTAGAGCTCGAGTTATGTTCGAAATAAATTAAATGAGCTAAGCTTACACATTCAAAACTCCTCTAGAATGCAGCCCAATATATGAGACGGGAAGGATAGGAAAAAAGAAAAATAAGACAGCCTAGGGTCATCAATGAAAATTTTGAATGCTTTCTCCATTATACTGGTTTCACTATCACCAATTGGAACAGGTCTCACGCACTATTTACTCATTGACTGGGTGAGAGAAAGCAGGTGACCTAACCTCTTGGCGCACAAAGATAGTGCAGTTAGCATGAGAGCTAATCTCTTCAAGCACTCAAAAATGGTGCAGTTAGCATGTATAGTTAGTAGCTAACTTTCTATATATATATATATATATATATATGTATAACTGAAGAATATCTACAGGGGCATAGATGCAATTCCAAAATGGAAGAGAAAGAATTGACACGACACTCAAACTCGAAGAAGCAGGTGAGGCAACCACCTTCGGTCCCATTTCTTTGGGAAGAAAGGCCAGGAATACCTAAAAAAGACTGGAAGCCTGGGTCTTCTTCAGTTACATCACTTCCAAAACCTCCCCTCAAGCTTGTTGCCTCCGTTCCCTTCATATGGGAGGAAAAGCCTGGCAAACCGCTGCCCTCTTTTTCGATGCCACCACCAGCAAAGCTCATCAGCCTCCCATCACCTTCAGTGTACTCTCACAGCTACAATGACATTGACAACAATTATGACAAAGGTGGCAATGGTGGTGATGGAGATGAACAAGAAGGTGTGTTTGAAACAGATATCGAAACCTTCAGTTTTAAAACAGATGATTCATTCAGCTCGGCTCCCTCTCTCCTAGCAAATTGCCTTGTATCATTAACAGCAATTTCTACAGCTGTTCCAGTAGATAAAATACTGACCGAGGGTGATAAGAGTGGGCAGCTGGAAACCCCTTCCTCCTCACCACCTTCTGAAACAGACAGTAGTACGAGCAGCTATGCAACTGGCACTTCAAGCCTTGTAGGGGCTTCTTTCTTGGAATGCCTCTTTCCACTGTTTCCACCCAGTTCTGGCTTTCTCGACAAGGCTGGGGAAAACAATTGCCGGGCTCTACTGGAACCAGAAAGTAAATGGTATGATCGTGAAAGCAATAGCAGTACCGTGGCAAGGAGGCCCCTGACACTTGGAGAGCTGATAATGATGAGCCGACGGAGGAGTTACCGGAGAAAGGCTGTTCAAGTGAAAAAACAGAATCTATCAATGGTAAAAACTTGAGATCCTGCTTCCATTGTGTTTATTATGTATATGGGTTATTAGCCTACTATAGAATAATTGGTAATTATATTTAAACAAAAGTCACCTAAAATTAATTAAAATGAAACAAAAAATGGAATCAAAATTATACATATGAAAATTGATTCCTTTTGACACCAAAATAGATAAAACTAATGTTGCCTTTCTAATTATCTGCTATTTTGGATAAGGAATGTTAAACAACTTTTACTCTTGCCTGAATGCAACTATATGACAGGAATTGATGAAGAATGGTGCTTTCGGATGCTGCATTTTCAAATCTGCCAGCAAGATGATTGAAGGATTGAATAGGAAGAGGAAGCACTTGTCAAGACTGAAATTAATGTAGAAAAAATTCCATCTGCCTCATGGCCCAATTTCTGCAATCAGTCCCTCCATTCAGTTTCTCTTCCAAATCATTATAGTTTCCATATATGGCACTTGATGTAAAACAATTTACTAAATCTGCAATGTATTAAATTTTCAAACTCTATGATAACTCCAAGACAGCTGTACTCAAATTTCTGATCAACTTTAAGTAAGAAGCTATCCATGTTGAAAGTATAGAAAAAGCTATCGTTAATAGACCATGGTAACCAGCAAGAACATAAAATAATTCGTAGTATTTCAACTTGAAGATTTACAAATTTCAGCAACTTTCCGGATCCGATCTATAACTATAGGAATATCCTCTTGAGATAAAGTAGTAAAACAACATCGAAACCATCCTGGTTCTATGCAATGACAAGCAGACCCAGGAGTTACATTGATCTTAGCAATATTCAACAGCTTATCCCATAACTCAAGTTCCCCTTTCTCACTATATGAGCGAATTAATCCACTCATATCAGCCCAACAATATAAACCAGCACTACTCATTGTACACTTGATTCCTAATTGTTTCAAGCCTGCCACAAACAACTCATGCATTTCCCATATCCTCTTCTTGTTGGTCTCAATATATGCCAAAGTGAATCTTGTATCTGAAAGCATTGAAGTTAGAAGACGCTGGGTTGGAGCAGAAATTGATGAAAACCTCGTTAACCTTCTAGCAGCAGCCAAAACACTCTCATTAAAGGAATAGATAACCCCAACTCTAAATCCAGGAACAGAGAGATCTTTTGACAGACCATACACTATATGAATTCTGTTTTTTTCAATATCTTCCGAATCAAGAATTTCAGCCATGCTTACAAACTCCTCGCTTCCATACGTAGATCCCGCAAATATTTCATCAGAGATAATATGGATGTTCTTCTCTTGGGCAAAGTCTAAAAGATTGTAGAGTGTTTCCCGAGGTAGCAGATTGCCAACAGGATTTGAAGGATTGGAGATCAGAATCCCGCGAACTTTTACTCCTCGTTTTCTTGCCTGAATATATGCTTGATCAAGAGCAGTGATACTTATGATGAAGTTGTCAGTACTGCGACAGTGAACCGGTACTAATTCCACTCCTGTTCGCCATCTCATATCCCTATCAAAACTGCAGATCATTTATTAATTAGCTTCCACAGTAGATTTGAGCATAGAAAATTGGTCGGTTTTTTAGTTGATTAAAAAAACTGGTTCTATCCATAGAAAATATTTTTCACAAATGTGATAGAATTACCCAGGATAATAAGGCGTGGGGACAAGAAATGCATTTCCAGGGTCTGCCAAGCAGAAACATAGTATTTCAAGAGCAGGAGTTGCACCAGACGTTAACACCATTTGCTGTGGGTCAAACGTGACTGCTCTTCCCATGACCTGAGACATGAAACCTGCCATTGCCTGCAAAGTCCAGAAAGAATAAGTATAACAAAAAAAAAAAAAACTAATAAAAATAGCAACACCACAAACTCAATACAATCTATGATTACACAATTGGCTGGTCATTACGGAATAGGCTAGTCTTACACGTTTTTAGTTCTCAAGTTATGGAAAATGATGAACTAAAATAGGCATATAACACATAACATCTTTAGAAAAAATTGGCAACACCCACCACCAAAATATATAGACATAAACTCTCCATTCTTCCAAGCTTCCTTTATTCTCTAATTGCTCTAAAATCTATAACCATAGCTTGTTCTTATATGAATAATGCATACAAGGAGTAACCTAATTATCTGAGAGAAAATTTACAAGGTCATGTAAATATATTAACCTTATATTGTTATGTGCAACCAACATAGCGTCAGTCGCTACAAATCCACACAAGCAAAAGTATACATTGTACTCAAGAAACAAGCAAATAGATTTTCACAGACTATGATTTATACCACTTTGAACTCCATCATTCCATCTTGGGGTTGGTACCCCGCGATTCCACTAATACTCAAATCGCCACCGTCGCTTCCGATTACTGAATCCTTCAAGTTCTCCGAAACCCATTCCTCAAGCAAATCAAAACACAGCTACAATCACATAGCAAACGAAAAACGTGCAATTAATACAGACGAACCAATAAAAGATAAAACTAGAAGACCAAAACAAAAACTCACTGTGTTTTCGGACAACCCGAGCTGGATAATCCCATTCGGATTATCGAACCTGTCGAACGGATCTTCCGAAACCTTATCCAACCCGATATAATACGGGGAGTCGTTCGGTTTCATAATCGAGCTCGTCCGAGACGAGACCTGGACCCTGCCTATGGACCCGCGGCTCGACAGATTGGACCTCGAAGACGAGCGGTTGAGCTCGGCGAGGTTGGGCGAGGACTGAGACGGCGAGACAGGGTTGGAATCGGATTTGGGAGAGCGGTGTCGTTTCGCGTAGAGCTGGAACAAGTAGAAGAGCGCGCAGGGGATGAGAGATCCCAAGATTAGGCCTCCTCGGCCTTGGACCACGCCTTGTAGAGGCACTATGAGGCGCATGGCGGTGGCTCCGGCGGGCTTTCGGGCCTTGGACTCGGGTTCACGGGCTGTGATTAGGGGTCGGGTCATGGGTTTCGGAGGCCTCGAGTGGTTCGTCGGAGTGGAGCGTTTGGTTGCTTGGGTAGTTGAGGATAGCGAGGAAGAGAGCGCGCATGGGACTTTGTTCTCATGTGGGCTGGTCTTGGCATGAGAGGCGGAAGATTCGATTTTGTTTGGTTGATTTGGATCTTCTCCTTGTTTTTGCTTCAAAACCACTTTGACTTCAAGTTAATGCATTCAGTTGATGACGTGGCAGCACTGATCGGTGTTTGAACCTGTCTTTCTTACAACAAAAAATAATAAAAATTGACGGCATATTACACTTATTTATTATATCAATTTTACATCATTAACGTGAAATATTTTAAAGTGACTTTTTTTATTTTTTAATTAATAAATATAAAAAATCACTTAAAATTAATCATATTTAACCATATGAAATGAGTGTAATCAATAAGTTAAAGAATAGTATTACCCATTTCGATGAGCCTAGGTCTAATTGGTAATTAGTAATTTGTTTTATCAGTGCCTCCACCCCACTGCGAGGGGTGGATCTACGTACCAACCATGGGAGGAGAGTTAGCCCCTTTTTTTTCTTCTTTTATAATTTTTTTTTTAGCATAAGGATATAATTTTAATTTACTATATTGAATTAATATGTTAAATATGATGTGACAAATGAAGCTAGGGAGTCAAGTATGAAATGGTTGGTGTACACATGGCACAATCTTAAAAAAGATGATGTGATTATTTGCTCCGGTGGCAATACGACCATTATATTTTTTTTTATAGAAAATTGGCAAAAGTAGTAATTTAATAAACATGCAAACCCCATATAATTTTTTAAAATTTGGGATTTTTATTTTTTTGGTAATTATCTTTTACCCCATGAACTACCATATTCCGTCATTATGCCGCCATGAACTTACAGTCTCACCATTCGACTACTTTAAATTACCATTATGTTACTTTTAGTCCCGCCGTTAGAAAATTTTATTAAATCCGATGGAATATTATCCTTTTTAGACGTTAAATTTTTTTAAATAATCGAAATATCCTCAAATAAAAAAAAATATAAAATTAAAACTTGAAATAGATAATATAAAATATTAACAAAAATAAAAGGAGTCAAACCACCCCCAAGCCAAAAGAGGATCGCTGAGCAAATTGGGGGTGGCCAAAACACCCCCAACGGCCTTGGGGGTGGTTCGGCCACCCACATTGGCCAAAATGGGGTGGTCGGCCACCCCCATTCCTAAGGGCTTTTGCATTTTTTTTTTTTTTTTAAGTTTTTTTTTAAATTGTTTTTTACTATTTGTATTTTTCATTTTTTTAAAAGTTCTATTTAATTCTTAAGTTTTAATTTTAATTTGTTTTGATACTTTTTTTTTTTAGTTGGAACTGTTTCTTTTTTTTAAAAAATAATAATAATAAAGTTTAAGTTTTGTCTTGTTTTTGTTTTTATTTTTTTATTTTTTAATTTTTAATTTTGATTTTTTTTTTCCGATTGAAAATGTTATATATATATAATGGTATTTCATGTAAATTTTCTTCATACACTGAGAGTATTTGCATTATTTCAAATTTTTTAATGAGGTTGACCGACAAAGGGGGGTAAAGGTAACAAAGTGGTAGTTCAAAGTGGTTGGGTGGTGAGAATATCAATTCATAGGGACATAGTGATGAGGGTAGTAATTCATGGGGGTAAAAGGTAAATACCCATTTTTTTTGACAAAATTGTAAACCACAGTAACCCAAATTGGATTTAACCCTACTCTGAATTTTGAACACATAATGAAGCTATATATTTATCCTTGTAGATTTTGTTGTTCAATAGACGTCAATCAACAGGACACAACAAAAATCAACCAAAACAACATCACACAAGTCATCATAAGCTCCAGCTAGTCATGCCACACACCCAATGCTTCGCCATGCACCGGCACATCCATCATTTTTCTATTGAAAACAACAAGTTGTTTCAGTGGTTCAACAATTTTGACCATAAACAACATGTCGTTTAGCTCTTGCTAAAAAACAAAAATCAAGGAAACAAAAATGGCTTAAATGACCTATATTTTGACCCATGTGGCACATTTTTTGACTCTTTATTAGCCCAATAATTCGGCCTATTGTTGGCCCTGTTTGTGATCTATGCCCATTTTCAGCCACTCATTAACCCCTTTATCAGCCCAAGTTGGCCTTATTCATTGGCCCATTGTCTGGCTTGTTGGGCCTATTGTGACCCATTTTCAGCCTATTGTTGTTGGCTTAGTTTCGATCCATCTCCGCCACAAACTCCAGCAATTTTTTGTCCACTGCCGCCAATCGCTACCATCTTTGGCCATTTTCTGTTCATCGCCTCTAACTACTATCCTGCTAGGTCGTCACTAGCTGTCATACCACTGTGGACAGTGGTTCTTATCCCTGCTCATATATTCTTCAGCCAAACTCACAATTTGAGTTTCTCTTCATATTACATAGGATTATTGCTCATCTGAGCTCACGTCAAGTTCTCTACGCCTGCTACATGATCTCTTCAACTTCATCCAACAATTCTGGTGGTTGAGCTCATAATAAGATTTTTTTTTATGCTTACCATATCAAATCTCATTTAGCAAAAAACAATAGAAATAAAAATGATGCCATTCTTTTTCCAAACCTAATCTTCTACCTTTAGTTTGTTTAAGGGAGATGTTAAAATATAGAGAGATGCTACACATTCATCTCTTTTCCATCTTTTACTCATTTCTATACAAAAGATGTTCAAATTTACTATTAAATTATAGGACCATAATGTGTGTCCCATAATTCAATGGTGGATTTGAACATCTCTTTATATGGAGATGAGTAAGAGAATGAAAACAATCAGAAAAATGATTGTTTTCATTCTCTTAACCATTTCTTGCCCATCTCCATATAAAAAGGTGTGCAAATCTACCATTAAATTTATGAGACCACATGTGTGGTCCCATAATTTAATGGTGGATTTAAACATCTCTTATATATAGATGGACAAAAAATGGATGTGTAGCATCCCCCTTCTCTAAAATATATGATATGATTTCATATTATATTTAAATTCCTTACAAGATATTTACCGTCTAGGATTGATTGTAATCAAATCATTATACTTATCTTATCTTCACCTATCACAATTTTCCTATAAATATGAGTCATTTGTAATGTAAACAAATCAAGAAATAAGAGCACAATGTAGCCATGTCAAGCTCTTTCTTAGTGGTGGACGTAAGTATCTAACCCGAATCAGTCGAAAATCCTTTGTCTGCATTTTCTCTTTCTTCTGTTATTTTCTTTATTTTTCATTTCATTATGAGTTTCTTCAAACATGTTCCGGCTTTTAAAATTTTATTTTTCTAACTGAGGAAACTACTATGTTAATAGCAATAAAGCCCATTCATATTG
>FXXK01000616.1:54321-131637 GCA_900184695.1 Betula pendula | reverse complement strand
GAATATAGAATCCTACCTGTTTATGTGGCTTAGTCGTTCATATGCTAAAAGAATTGCCCCAAGGCAGGGGTTCTAACATAACCTTCACCAAAAAAAAAAAAACGCCAGCCCTTTTCCTTCTTTATTTTTTTTGTTTTTTCCGGTAAGCAGGGCCAGGGCCAAAGCCTGGCTGGATCACCCGCGGACCCCAGTGGGTTCCGCTTGCTTGGAAGGACATAGGCTGACCCGCTTGGTCGGCCCGCGCCTTTGGGCCTTTCTCAAATAGGCGGGTCAGTCCACGGACCCAATTGGCGTCTGGTCCAACCCGGAAGCCTGTTTGGGCCCCCTTTTTTTTTTTAAACGTGGCAACGCCATCGGGGTTGGGAAACCTCTACCCGAGCCCTAAACATTGACCCGTCTTCTTCGTTCTTTGCATGCTGCCGCTGCCACTTCTTTTCTCTCTGCTATACGGCGGGCCCGTCGCTGCTCATGGCGCCACGAAAAGGCCGCCACCAAAGTCACCCAACCGCGGCGGCGGCCAGATTTGGGCCTGTGTGCGTTGCGGCCCTTCTGTGGCGCGCGCTGGCGCCGATCTGGGCCAGAAGCCTCACTGCGCCCTGGTCTGGCCGCGGCGCACCGGCTGCCATGGCCAGCCGCCGCGCTGCGGCCTTGTCTGGCCGCGGCGCTGGCAGCGGCCTGGATCTTGGCCGCGTGCGGGCCAGCCGCTGCGTGCGGACCGCCGCGCAGTGGCCTGCTCTAGGCTAACTGCGCTTGCGGTTGGTTTGCCGGCGCACGGCTGAAATGCCAGCCCGCCGCGTGCAGGCCTTGTCTGGGCCGCGCGGCAGCGGGTCTGGTCTGGACAGGCCGCGTGCTGGCTAGTGGCCGGTTGCAGCGACCGATCTGGCCGCGTGTGGGGCAGCCGCTGCGTGCAGCGGCTCGATCTGGCGTGCGCGGAGGCGCATGGCTGATTCTGCCGTGCCGGTGGGGCTCGGAGTGCACGGCGTGCAGCGACCCCTGGTGGTCGGCGCGCCGCGGCCGGTTCTCGCCGGCGCTGCTTCTGCGGTCTGCAGCGCTGCTGTGCAGCACTGTGACTGGCGGCTGCCGCACTAGCAGCACTCCTTCTATCGTGCCTGTTCACTGCGGTTTGTAACGTTGGTGCAGTTTCTCGTCCCGGGAAGCACTGCAATGTGCTGATGTGTAAACCCCTCTGTATTCCGGGAACGGTACCTGCTCCAGGCAGATATTCGGTGGTGTTGGAATTAACACCAAAAACATCACGGATGCAAACTATTCCAAAAACAAGAATCAGTATTTGCATAAAAAAAAATATACGGGACAACTAACTACGGCCTGATACCAATGTATAGAAATATAATTCAATAAAATACAGGCGGAATATAAATCATTCGGTACTCTCATGGACCAATATTAGATCTCACGGTCAGTTGTTCCACGTTGCCTTTGTCTAATTCTTCAGCATTTTATCTCTCAGTGATGGGGGCCTACTACTAGGAGTAATACCCACAATATCCACAGTCAATGCCATACAAATCAGAAAATCAAAGAGTTGTGCAACTAATGCACTCCTTTGTGACTTTTCAGCTGCTGTCTAGAGATATTTCTCTATTTCTCGCTCATCCAATCTATTTTCTGATCTACAATCCACTATAAGAGAGATAAGGAAAAATTTAGGCGAGAAATTATATGAGCCTTAAACCTTATTTGCCTCAGTGCAACCACGAGCAATATGTTTAGGCTGATTAAGTCGTACCTGCTTGTCTTAGACTTTTGCCTTAAATACCATGCTTGCCTTCAAGGCGCTTGGTATTTCATTACTCTCAAGTCATATCTCATGGAGCGCTCAAAATTTCGCATTTTTGCTTGGACCCATATGTCCTGCAAAAATAAAATTTGAGCAATATTAGTAGTGCTATTAATCTTTGCCACAAAGGCGCACCGCTTAATATTTTAAATTAATGTGTTGTCTAAGAATATTTAAATACTCTTATTGCACATTAAGATTTTAAAGCTCCCACTAATTAGTCAAACTAGTGAGTCTAACTAGACATACTAGCGACGCTTAGAGAGTATGCATCTATTTATGGGTTAATCTTGTATAAGTTGCTTAAAAAATTAATAATGCTCAACCCAAAATTGTGGGAGCAATTAATATTTGCATTACGAAAAATGCGCAACTTAACTTATTACCCACAAAATTCTTAAAGGCAAAAATAGTGGTTTGCTTTCCCATGTCAGTTAATCCCCTTCAATTTCTATAAAAATTGTAGTGCTTGCGACCTACGCGCATAACAATGAAATTGTTGAGATTTTCATAATGACGATAGTCTAAGGCAGTCTTACTCTAACAAATATCATCACTTTACGTTTCCAATAATTGCTCCGGAAGAAGATAAATGCGCCATTTAAGTCGCATACCAAATCTCTAGAGTTTTTGAGATTAATGCGCCATTTAAGTCGCATATCAAATCTCTAGGTTTTCTAGTTCATCTAAGTTATCTCAATGTCACTACAATAACTATGCACAATAAATAATATCTGGCACACACATATTTAATTTGCAGCATTAACCTAAATTAGAAAATGATAATTTCCTACAAGTCGCGAGATCGAAAATTTCGCTATGCTCATAATCATCTCCCGCGCCGCAGGTAGTACGTTACCACATCTAATTCATTTAACGCGCAAATTTTGTATGAGAGAAGTTTAAAAATATAAACTCTACTCAACCATACTCCCACTAAGTTCAAGAATTAATATGTAATTCTAGGCATACAAATTTATTCACTAACATAATGGAATAAATTATGAACAATCATATTAATGTCATGCCACACATTTCATATGGAATTACATAAATCATAACATGCATCTTTTGAAAAATATAAACATTTGCATATTTTAAAATTTCTCAAAAAAATATTATTTTAAAGCATATTGGATTTTATAAACACAAAAAAAAAATCCAATAATAATTTAAAATATGCCATCCATATTATGCATGTTATACATGGAATAAATCACACAGAAAATTCCAATCACAAATATATATGGAATAATTACACAAAAGATTCCATAAAATAAGTCACATGTGAGTCATGGTTCATATAAAACATATTCATTTCACAATATAAAACATAGTGATAGAATATAGAACCTACCTGTTTATGTGGCTTAGTGTTCATATGCTAAAAGAATTGCCCCAAGGCAGGGGTTCTAACATAACCTGCACCAAAAAAAAAAAAACGCAGCCCTTTTCCTTCTTTTTTTTTTTGTTTTTTCCGGTAAGCAGGGCCAGGCCAAGCCTGGGCTGGATCAGCCGCGGACCCCAGTGGGTCCGCTTGCTTGGAAGACATAGGCTGACCCGCTTGGTCGGCCCGCGCCTTTGGGCCTTTCTCAAATAGGCGGGTCAGTCCACGGACCCAATTGGGTCTGGTCCAACCCGTGAAGCCTGTTTGGGCCCCCTTTTTTTTTTTAAACGTGGGCCAACGCCATCGGGTTGGGAAACCCTACCCGAGCCCTAAACATTGACCCGTCTTCTTCGTTCTGCATGCTGCCGCTGCCACTCTTCTCTCTGCATACGGCGGCCCGTCGCTTGCATCATGGCGCCACGAAAAGGCCGCCACCAAAGTCACCCAACCGCGGCGGCGGCCAGATTTGCCGTGTGCGTTGCGGCCTGCTGTGGCCGCGCGCTGTGCGCCGATCTGGCCAGAAGCCTCACTGCGCCCTGGTCTGGCCGCGCGCACCGGCTGCCATGGCCAGCCGCCGCGCTGCGGCCTTGTCTGGCCGCGGCGCTGGCAGCGGCTGGATCTGGCCGCGTGCGGCCAGCCGCTGCGTGCGGACCGCGCGCAGTGGCCTGCTCTGGCTACTGCGCTGCGGTTGGTTTGCCGCGCGCACCGGCCTGCCATGCCAGCCCGCCGCGTGCGGCCTTGTCTGGCCGCGCGCAGCGTCTGGTCTGGACAGCCGCGTGCTGGCTAGTGGCCGGTTGCAGCGGACAGATCTGGCCGCGTGTGGGGCAGCCGCTGCGTGCAGCGGCTCGATCTGGCGTGCGCGGAGCGCTATGGCTGATTCTGCCGTGCGCGGTGGGGCTCGGAGTGCACGGCGTGCAGCGCACCCCTGGTGTCGCGCGCCGCGGCCGGTTCTCGCCGGCGCTGCTCTGCGGTCTGCAGCGCTGCTGTGCAGCACTGTTGACTGCGGCTGCGCACTAGCAGCACTCCTTCTATCGTGCACTGTTCACTGCGGTTGTGAACTGGTGGTGCAGTTTCTCGTCCGGGAAGCACTGCAATGTGCTGATGGTGTAACCCTCTGTAGCCGGAACGGTACTTGCTCAGGCAGATATTCGGTGGTGTTGGAATTAACACCAAAAACATCACGGATGCAAATATTCCAAAAACAAGAATCAGTATTTGCATAAAAAAAAATATACGGGACAACTAACTACGGCTCTGATACCAATGTTAGAAATATAATTCAATAAAATACAGCGGAATAATAAATCATTCGGTACCTCTCATGGACCGAATATAGGATCTCACGTAGTTGTTCCACGTGCCTTTGCTCTTAATTCTTCAGCATTTTTTCTCTCAGTGATGGGGCATACTACTAGAGTAATACCCACAATATCCACAGTCTAAATGCCTCACCAAATCAGAAAATCAAAGAGAGAGATGTTGCAAACACTTCTATGCACACACGCATCAATTCATTTGCACACACCAAATATATAGAAATCATTTGTAACTTACACATTTAGTGCAAGTTAATGGTGTGGAGTAACGGTCCAACCGTTACAACACTTGAGCTGCCCACTAATAGGCGCTCTAAATGCTACATATACACAACATAACTGCTGTAGAAATGCAAGTTCGACAACTGCGGCAGGTTCATTGCTGATTCTTGAAAGCTTCGCTCCCGTACGCATTCGCGATGACAACTTCCTGCTGCAATGCAATTCATCCTGGCCAGGCCTCTGATCCGTGTGGCCAACATGTCTAGGGTGAACCAGTTTCTTCCCAGTACTTTTGTGGCACGTTTGCCAAGGAATGCTAGAGTGCGAGTGAGGTCCATGGCAGAGGTACGTAAAGTCCCAAGCTTTCTCTTAATTTTTCTCAGGTTATAGCTAGCTTAACTAAGTANACGATCGATTACATGCTGATTGATGTGCCAGAAATGACCCTAACTATCCGTTTCCTCGGCTTACAGGAAGACCAGCAAGAGCAGCAAACACCTGTGGCTACTCCACTACCTAAGCCTAAGGTAGTGACCTTTATCCCTAGAAATATAAGTTATATAACCATTTGTACACCGTTGTTGCATGCATTTTTGACAACGTATACGTTTTGCTATATATGAACAGGTGAGCACGAAGTTCTCTGACGTGTTGGCATTTAGTGGGCCCGCACCGGAGAGGATCAACGGCCAGCTAGCCATGGTTGGCTTCGTTGCTGCGATGGCGGTAGAACTATCCAGGGGCCAGGATGTGTTTGTCCAGATATCCAACGGCGGGATCCCATGGTTCCTAGGAACTACAATTGTGCTATCTCTTGCATCCCTGATTCCTTTGTTGAAAGGAGTCAGCGTGGAGTCCAAGTCAGAAGGATTTATGACTTCAGATGCTGAGCTGTGGAATGGGAGGTTTGCCATGTTGGGTTTGGTTGCACTCGCCTTTACTGAGTATGTAAAGGGTGGAACCCTTGTGTAGACTCAGATTTTACTTATTGGAACCCACGAATGAAAAAATATAATTCCATGTAAATTGGAGCAGATAGTGTAAACCAATTTCAGTGAATTAATCAAAACATACAAAATTATCAAATAAAATGGAACTTCTCTACGCGTACGTGTCATTACACATGTATCTATAAAGAATGGACAAATTTTAAAGCCTTTGTAGGTTTACTTAATTTATCCATGTATAATCATGACGCGTCGCATGAAAGTTAAAAAAATTGATTTCAGTGCCAAAACATTTCAATTGTATAAAGATCATATAACAATATCTACTAAACAAGAAAATATTAATGTGATTCAACATGCTTGGAGGGGTTGAACCTATAGTGTCATTGGTGTTTTTGCCCATATGACTGATGATCCGGTTGTGGAGTGGGTGATACCAATGGGTTACACTACAACAAAAAAAAAAAGAAGGTAGGTGTTTCTTGACGGTTTTTTTTTTTTTTTTTTTTTATGGTTTTTAAAATCATCAGGAAAATTTTTTTTAATGATGGTTTTTAAAAACTGTCAGTAAAAAGTGTTTTCTGATGGTTTCAACTCAAACCGTTAGGACCTATTTTTGGAGCGGGCGGCAAAAATGACCCTGCACCCGCCCCTTCTTTTTCTCTCACTCTCCCCTCTTTTTTTCTCTCTCAAGCCGCCCCTCTCTTTCTCCCTGCTCTGAAATATCTTTTTCTCCCTTCTAGATCTCTCTCTCCCTGCTCGATCTCTCTCTTTTTCTCTCATTCTCAGACACACACTCTCCGTTATGTTTTTCCTCTCTTTTTCTTTCGGATCAGTCTTCTCCTTTCTCGATCAATTCTCTCACGGCCTAGTAGACCCGTATGTCGTTCCACCACGCCCATGCCGCCGCCGCCGGCCGGCGTTCTGCCCAAGTCCACGCCACCGTTCTGCCCACGCCCACACCCTCACATTTTAAGGTAATCTCGTCTCTCTCTCTTAGGGTTTGGTTGCTTCCTTAGAAATTCTTTGTTCCTTCACCATACCTGTTTGATTATGTATATTGACTTATTGAGATACTCGAATAGGTGTTTATGCCGCTTTATTCAAATTTGATCATAGAATTATTTGGTAATTTCTTTCTAATTATATATAGACTTTGCAATTTGAACGAATGTGTGGTTGCTTCCTTGGAAATTCTTTGTTTGAATTTTGTTGTTTGTTGAAACTTTATCCGGTTTGGGTGTCTTTTTCTTCAAGAGAGAATTTTGGATTTTTTTTTTTAAAAAAAAAACAGTACTTATCTCCGGTTTAGGTTTTAATTACTTAAAAAAAAAAAAAGCAAAACCAAATAATAGCATTAAAAAGTTAAAAACATAATATATATATATATATGTGATCGGATAAGGTTGTGAGGCCTTTAATGAAGCTAAGTGGGTTCTTTAGAGATATATGTTTAAAAATACTGTGGGTGGAAGATCTTGATCGTCTAGAGAATTGGATACCCATAATCTTGTGCTAATTGGAACAAATATTTTCTCCTGGCTTTTTTACAATTATGGTGCACGTAGTCATACATTTAGTACATGAATGTAAACTAGGCGGACCGGTACACTACAGGTGGATGTATCCCGTTGAGAGGTAATATTAAAATTATGTTGACTTATTATTTAAGAAAATGATCTATTAATACATATATTTCTTACGTTACGGTCTCCTAACTATATTTAATGTAGGTGTCTTGGTCGATATAAACATACCGTTCGCAATAAGGCTGCAACGGAAGGTTCTATTGTAGAGGGTTACATTATGGACGAATTGTTGACGTTTTGTTCGAGCTATTTAGATAATGCGCAAACGGTCCACAATAAGTCTCCAAGACACCAAGATGAGTCCAAAGGGGCGAGTAAGCGGATAAAACTTGATATGATCACATTTGAGCAAACACATCGATATATTTTATTCAATTCCGACGATTTCCTACAATTNAGAGGTAATATTAAAATTATGTTGACTTATTATTTAAGAAAATGATCTATTAATACATATCTTTCTTACGTTACGGTCTCCTAACTATATTTAATGTAGGTGTCTTGGTCGATATAAACATACTGTTCGCAATAAGGCTGCACCGGAAGGTTCTATTGTAGAGGGTTACATTATGGACGAATTGTTGACGTTTTGTTCGAGCTATTTAGATAATGCGCAAATGGTCCACAATAAGTCTCCAAGACACCAAGATGAGTCCAAAGGGGCGAGTAAGCGGATAAAACTTGATATGATCACATTTGAGCAAGCACATCGATATATTTTATTCAATTCCGACGATTTCCTACAATTTCGCAAGTGAATTGCATTACTAAATACGTATTGTACGAATTTAAATGCAATGGAAAGTATTCCCCATATATTTTATGTTGACGTGTAGGATGCACATTGATTCGCTAATGGAAATAAACAATATGGAGCGGACATCGCATCAACAGTTGATGAAGCAACATAGGGACCAATTCTGTAATTGGTACAAGTCACACGTAAGAATAATATTCGTTTTAATAATTAAGTGTCTATAAAATTACATTATGAAATCATTTTGTTGATAAGCTGTCCAAATCACAGGTTGATAAGTTGGACAGAGCTACTATAATGGAATTGGGAGAAAAACTAGTAAGTCATACCAGAGGCCCAATGCTCGATGCTAAAGAATATAAGCGGTATGTGGTTAATGGCGTGTTGTACCGCACCGTGGATGTCGATAAAGAAAAGAAAAGTCAAAACAGTGGAGTGTGTGTGACCACTGAAGACGGTCCCACCTACTACAGTAAGCTAACTCGCATAATCGAGGTTACTTACTACGACTTGACACGGTATGTATTTTTCAAGTGCGATTGGGCCGACATTAACCCGAATAAGAGATACAAAAAGGACGAATATAAATTCGATCTTATAAATTTTAATAACCTAATACACACGGGTGCTCGAATTACCGATGATCCATTCGTACTACCTTCTCAAGTATCGCAGGTGTATTATGTCCAAAATCCCATACATCCAAATTGGAATGTCGTTGTCAAAACAAAACCAAGAAACGTGTACGATGTTGGCGAAGGTGAAGGTCATAACTACGAAGAGGTTGACAATTATCATGAGCATGAGCCTTTCAACATTAACATTTCTAGAGACGTTGGTATTGAGTTTGGAAATGATGACATTGATTGTGCACATACTAATGTACCGGCCACCGAAGCAATAAAATAATTGTATGTAAAAAATATGCATGATTAAACTATTAAACTGTGTCTAAATCTAGGGTGTTAAGAATGACTTATGGTCTTTTCGCTATATATATATATAATTTTTTCTATTGTGTAGTATGTTGTTGCATATGTATATTTAATTATTTATGATTGAATCTGACTCATTTTTATGTGTTTGCAAGTAGACATGGCATCGAAAAAATATTTTACGCCGCTCCCAGGGAAGGATTTTTGGACGCCGATAGACCGCACAACGGTTGTCCGGCCGGTTGCAGGGTCGGATGTAGGGTGAGCAAAACCCGACCCTACCCGCAAAACCCGCCCGACCCTACCCGCCCCCAACCGAAAAATTCGGATTTTTAGGGTTTAATCGCGGGTTCGGGTTATTTTTTTTCATATCCCGTGGGTCGGATCGGGTTGCGGGTTGGTTTTTTGAAAACCGTGGGTACCCGACCCGACCCGCGATTTGTTATACACTATAAATACTTTTTTATGTGTTAGATTGGATTCCATCATTTTATGTGTTGCTTTTATGTATTGCATTTTTTAGATGGGTTGAATTGGATGCTAGTGTTTAGTGACTATAGTGTCTTTATTTTGAATCTTTTCATCTTTTGTGAAATTTTGAATTTGATATTAATTTAAATGTTTTCTTGAAATTTGTTGAACTTTTGATAATTGATGTACATTTATTGATTCATTGAATATGATTTATCACTTTTTATATTTTATAGTTGATGCATTTTATGAATTAATATTTTATAGTAATTATTTAATTAAATGAGTATTGATTTTGATGAATATGATTTTAAGTCTATTTTTTTTTAAAATGGGTTAGGTTTTTTATTTCATGTACAATAAAAATTGGGCAAAAAATGTATATTTGAAAATTGGGCCAAAAATTAAACTTTATCCAGCAAAAATAAGTTAGAGCATTTTTTTTGACAAAAAAACCCAATTAAAATTAACTCAATTTGAGCCCAATAAGAATTCGGGTTTAAACCCGACCCGCACGCAAACCCGAAACCCGTCGGGTTGCAATGCAAACATGCGGGTTGCGGGTTGAATTTTTTCAAACCCGCACCCCGCGGATCGGGTTTCGGATACCCGCGAAACCCGACCCGTGCTCACCCCTAGTCGGATGAGACGACACAGGACTCTCAGGAGATACCTAAGAGTCCTGAGCAACAGGCCCACCAAATGGATGAGCCTGACAATGATTAATTGGCAGGACTCTCATGCAATAGCGGGGAGCCTGAGGAAGAGGCAACCCCTGAGATGGAGAGTCATGAAGCAGCTGATGGCCTTGCGATGGAGGCTCAAGCATCAGCACAATCAGCACCTGAGCCTTCACGGCATAGCGGTACTAGTCGGGAGCCGCGTTTGTTACGACATGGGCAAGTTCAAACCATATGTATGAATTATTTTATATATTATGATAGTCAGCTATTTTGATAATTTTATATTAATTTAATAACAGTTAGGTATAACATTAATTTTTTTTTGAGTTGCAGATGAAACAGGTAGGAGTATTAGGATTGTTGGTAGTCCTATGGACGTCTTGCACATACCTGATGGGGAAAGGGTAGTGGTCCAATTCAACCACTCCCACCAACCAATCAGCAACGGTGGTGTAAAATTTAGTAGAATTGTAGGGAAGGTCGTAAGAAACGGTCGATTTGTACCATTGCGTGGTAATTGGAGGACTCTACCAAATGCACCGAAAAACGAGCTGTGGTCCGCCATAATGGTATGAAAATTTTTCTTCACATGTCAATTACTTCTTATAGTTTTGTAGCCTCATATTTTCAATTAAGATATGAGATTATTTCATTTTTGGTGTAGAGAAAATTCTATGTGGAGCCTGTTCACGCCGCCATGGACATAAAAAGGGTGACATTAATGAGCCTCGGAAATAAAAGAAGGCAGCATAGGTATGATNGGCCCACCAAATGGATGAGCCTGACAATGATTAATTGGCAGGACTCTCATGCAATAGCGGGGAGCCTGAGGAAGAGGCAACCCCTGAGATGGAGAGTCATGAAGCAGCTGATGGCCTTGCGATGGAGGCTCACGCATCAGCACAATCAGCACCTGAGCCTTCATGGCATAGCGGTACTAGTCGAGAGCCGCGTTTGTTACGACATGGGCAAGTTCAAACCATAGGTATGAATTATTTTATATATTATGATAGTCAGCTATTTTGATAATCTTATATTAATTTAATAACAGTTAGGTATAACATTAATTTTTTTTTGAGTTGCAGATGAAACAAGTAGGAGTATTAGGATTGTTGGTAGTCCTATGGACGTCTTGCACATACCTGATGGGGAAAGGGTAGTGGTCCAATTCAACCACTCCCACCAACCAATCAGCAACGGTGGTGTAAAATTTAGTAGAATTGTAGGGAAGGTCGTAAGAAACGGTCGATTTGTACCATTGCGTGGTAATTGGAGGACTCTACCAAATGCACCGAAAAACGAGCTGTGGTCCGCCATAATGGTATGAAAATTTTTCTTCACATGTCAATCACTTCTTATAGTTTTGTAGCCTTATATTTCCAATTAAGATATGAGACTCATTTTTGGTGTAGAGAAAATTCTATGTGGAGCCTGTTCACGCCGCCATGGACATAAAAAGGGTGACATTAATGAGCCTCGGAAATAAAAGAAGGCAGCATAGGTATGATCTCAAGAAGAAAGTGCAATTGACATCGGATGATACCATACAAACTGTGCTCGATAGGGCGAGGGATAAAGGCCTTATGTTATATGCTGAAGATTTAGAAATACTAATTGATAGGTGGTTGACTAAGGATGATAAGGTTTTTTCTCACTAATGCCAAACTCTAAATGTCATGGAATAATGTTTTTTCTTACTGTTTTTATTTTTTGTTAAGTAATCTTCATATTAACATTATGAAGTATATAGGATAAGGCAGATAAGGCAAAGACAAGCCGTTGCAAGAATAAATATCTTCACACTTTGATATCGAAGAGCATCGCACAGGTTGCGGATGAGATGGTAAGTATAACTCGTGCAATTAATGCTGAAGAACATTCATGGCTTAGCTAGTATTAGACATGGAAATCATTTACAAATTGAAGAGAAATGGAAGCTGTTAGACTTGATCCACCATATATCCTTGTAAAATGGATGGTTTATTTCTATGTTTAACAGTGTTTTGTTGAATGATTGATTTAATTTTAGATGAATGCTATTGCAGGCGGAAGATATGGGAGAAACCCCGAACCGGGACGATATGTGGTGTGTCACGCATACGAAGAAATATGGGAACCCTATGACTGAAGAGGTTGGAGAAGCTATTGTAAGTACTAAATACGTATTATTAAGTGAATATGGTCATAGAGAGAATATGAGTTTATGCCGATTATATGTTCAAGTTATCATTTGTATGTTTTGTGCAGGCTCAGATAAAAGCAATTATCGAACGTCAGGAGCCAACAGAACGAGTGTGTTCATAGGGGTCCATTTATTGGTTGCCTAACGATGCGTGTGGACAAGTATTTGGACGGAAACATTTGGGTCGTGTAAGCGGGGTAGGGCCAGGGCCGACACTAGGTAAATCCACCTCGTATACCTCTGGGCAAGGATCTATTTCTAGTACGCCTACTCTTAGGCAATGAGCATTGGTTGTTGAGGTGGAAACTTTGAAGAATTTGTACGCATCACAAACTGAAGTGATTAAAGAGCAAAACATCCAACGTATGGTAGAAATGCTTATGAAAGTATGGTAGAAATGCTTATGAAAGGGAAACAACCATCAATGGGAAACAACCGAGAAGGTGATGTTTTGGTTTAGTTTTAGTTTTTCATTAATTATTCATTAAGTGACAAAGAAACTTAAACAACCAAATGCATCTAGAGTAGATAACGAAAATCGTATAAATTGTTATGGTTTAATTTATCAACGTGGCTGACTTCTAAAGCTGTAACAAAGTTTTTTATTCTCTAAATCTAAGTTTGGTTTAAATTTACAACTAACACATCCATTTTCTTTGTTATTGGAATTTTTGAATCCTTTGTATTTTAGATGTTAGCTTTTCTTTATGGTTGTTTCTATTGTGTACTTCTTGTATGTTGGGATTGCGCCGCTTTATTTTGATGCTGATGATAATGGTGATGATGATGACAATTTGGGTTTTGGTTTGAAGTACTGGGGTTGGGAAGGAAAGGGGGCTATACCTGGGGCATCACTCCTAATTGGGTTGATAAGGCACTGTTGCCAATAGTTTTACTCTTGCTCTTTTGTCTATTATTGAATGTGCCATAGGGTGTTCACATGGCTGATTTTGTTTGTGAAGCGAGCTTGTGCATACAAAAAGTTTTAATTTATACACTCTCAATATACATATATGTTCTATAACATGTAGGCCTAGTTTTGGTTGCTATACACTCTCAATGTTGAAATAATCACAAAATTTTGTTATATGCTGTTAGCTGTATGTGTATACATTTTTTAAACTTTTTAATCATTATAGTAGCAGTAGGGAAGTTAATAGTGCTACTCTTTATTGTTTTGTTGTAATGAATTTATGGTTAATGAGTATTGTTTTATCCTTGTTGCCATCTTGAGCATGCATTCGAGGTTTAAAACTATTCTCGTTTGGATCCATTTTGGATATTTGGGGCCAGAAACATGGGTACCAAGGCGTACAGCACAACCAGAAAATAGCGCTTCCTATTTTAGGATTTGATTTGGAGACTTTTTACCCACCAAATCATTAGGAATTAGCTTAAATGACACTAGACTACCACCATCGGTGGTTCCACCGGCTGATAGAACTTGAAATAGATTAAAAATGATCCTAATTGATCTTTAGCTTTCCAAAAATATTAATTAAACTGGCTTCTTAATGTAACCAAGTATGATTAGCTTCATCCAATATATTGAAAAAATAATATGGGTTGGCTCTTTGCTCTTAGCCATAACAAATAGCCAAGCATACTGCATAATAGATAGAAAAATTAGACAGTTAAATAATTATTGTCAGCTAGCTTTCGGGTTTGAAAATGAGATAAATTATAGAACTCAAAATCATTATCACTAGCCTTTGAGTTTTTGTTTGAATTACTATCTTATTTGTAGCATTCTTCTAATTAATAATTTTCTGTATCCTAATCTGTTGCAGAAATAGGTGAAACATGAGCATCGCCGAGGATCAGAGATGAAAATTCAAGCTGCAGTTGGGTTTTCCAATGTTATTGACCTCCTTTCCTCATAGCAGAAGTTGATTCAGTTTGTGAAGTAGATTTAGATTACGAATTTGAACTTGAATTATGTATTTGGATTGTGAAATGTATTTGAATTTTAATTATGTATTTAGATTTGAATTATATATTTTGATTGTGAAATATATTTGGATTTTAATTAAGTTTTAGATTTGAATTATGTATTTTAATTGTGAAATGTATTTGGATTTGTCGATTTAAATTAGGTAAGTAGAATGTTGTGAAGAGTGCATTTGGATTGTGTAGGTATTTGAATTATATATTATGGATTTTGAGATTATTATATTAGTAATTAAAAAAAGACAAAAAACAAAATTCCTAACGGTTTAGGGGCAAAACCGTCAGGAATCCCTGACGATTTTGCCCCCAAACCGTCAGGAGGCCAAACCGTCAGGAATAAAATTTCCTGATGTAAAATTTTTGACTGTTTGAAACTGTCAAGAAAAAACCATCAGAAATTACACTTTTTTTTGTAGTGTTACTTGCCATGTAGAAGTTGATGAGGCCGAGGGTAGCTTTAAAATGTTTCGGCCGTGTTCTGTCATATGCTTGTTAGAAGCCTGTCTTGATGCCACCTGCCAAATGTTGTCAAATATTAGAGAGTTAGCGATGAAACCCTAGCCTCCCATCATGACTCGAATTCTCTTGACTTGGACTAAGATATATAGCTTTCTACTGCTCATTTTAGGGGTTATGCAAGGAGATTGAAAATACCTAAAAAGAGCCTCTAGAGGTACCTTGCTTCACTTTGCCCTTGATTCCAAGAGAGGATGTGTACAAAGCTTTGAGTTTTCTCACTCTTGTGTTTTGATATCGTTCTTCAAACTACATCATACACAACTTTCATCCACCAAAGAGTCTACCGATAGATTGGTGAGAAAATGCACTTGAAGAAGATTGGCTAGCTCAAAGGCTTGTTGCAATATGAAGTCTTAGATTTACAAAGAGGTTATAAGTGTTTATCTTCATATTTTGGGTCTTCTTCAATATAATGATCTCTCAGGTTTGGCAGCCCTAAAGTGGTTTTTTCCTTTGATGTGCTTAAAGGGTTTTTCACTATGTTAACAAAATCTTGTGTTGAGAATATGTGATTTTGTTTGTGGATGTGTTCTTCATATTTTCTTAGTTCAATATTTTAATTTGTGATTATTATTGCGAATTTTGATATTTTGGGGTTAGGACCATTGTTTAGGTTCTTTTAATTCTTATCTACGTACCTATGAGAAGGAGTTGTTGTTGTAAGTGACAATAATACAAAAATGGAGACCATATCTTATGGAATAGACCTTTATGGTGAAAACAGACAAGGAATCCTTAAAATTCTTGCTTGTACTAAAGGTTGGTATAGAGATGGATGTCCAAGTTGATGTGTTATGATTTTGTGATAGAGTCAAAAAAAGGAAAGGACAATAAGGTAGTTGATGCCTTGTCTCAAAATTTGAAGGTAGTTTGGAGGATGAGGGTTCTACTTTATCACTCATTTCTTTTCCTACTCCGACATGGGTAGCAAAATTGAAGCTGAGTTACGGTGAAGATTCAGAATTTGTGGAACTATTTGAAAGACTACATGAGGTCATATATGTTCTTAAGGGATACTTACTACAAGGTCTTATCATAAAAAAAGGGCATGATTTACATTGTCATTAATTTATCCTTTAAAGAATAAAATCTTGCAAGATATTCACTCTAACCCAGGGCATTCGGGTTATCACAAAACAGCTCAGAGAGCCAAAGCTAACTTCTTCTAGAAAGGTTTGAGGAAAGATATAAATTTTATAAGGGAATATGGTTGGATTAATAAGACTGAAAATATTTATCCACAAGGGTTACTACAGCCTTTATCTAGTCTTACTCAAGTCTAGACAAACATCTCAACAGACTTCATTAAGGGTCTACCTTTGTCACAAGGGTATAATGTGGTTCTGGTGGTTATTGATAGATTCACAAAGTATGCCTTTGTTTTTTTTTTTTTTTTTTAACCTATGTCACAACCCTATAAGCGTGTTGTCCCTGAAACTTAGGGAATAACCTTGGTCAGGGCGGAACCACCCACAAGGTGCTCCTAAAAAAAAAAAAAATTGCTTAAAAATATAATTTTTTTTATATGTAAAATAAACCTTTAAAAATTAATTTTATCATCCAAATGTTTTTTTATGGCACCCCAAGCCACAAGGTGGCACCCAAAAAAAATAAAAATTACTTAAAAAATTGCTTAAAATACAAATTATTTTTTATTATTATATTATTATAGAATAAACCTTTAAAAATTAATTTTTACCTTTCTTTTTTATTTTTTTTTAAAAAAGTTTAGCACCCCTACACCAAAATTCTGGCTCCGCCTTGACCTTGGTGCCTTTGTTTGGGCTATAAAGGGGGCGAGGAGGAGGGGGGTAAGAGCAAAAAAAGAAACAAAGACAAGAAAACACTTTTAAAGAGGGACCAAAGAGAGGGAGAGTAGGGAAATTGAAGGAGTTATGAGGGTTAAAGTGTGATTTAGGGAAGGTTGTAGAGGGGAGTCAAGGAAGCGATCAATAGGGATCAACATAAGAGGGAGGGCTCACACAAAGCGCTACACTAGGGGAGAACCAGTTCTCCTTTGTTAATGAATCTTGGTGTACACCAATCGATTTGATATGCTTGGGACTATATTGCATCAAGTACTATATAATATATATATATATATATATATACATTTTTTGGTTCCTTTGTTGTTTTTTTATCAAACAACTCCTTGGGTTTTCAAAGTGATAGAAATAATTATTGTGTTTCGCCTTTATTTTTTAACTCCTTCCATTTATCTTTGTTAAAAAACTAAATGGAAAAATAGCCAAGTGCAAGTTGCAACATATGAGTCATTAACATTCACCACATTAGTATATCTAAAAAACACCTTAAAAAGAAGAAGGGATTTTGGGGTCAAAAGCATGTATGAGGGTGATAGTGAATTCCCGACGACCTAGTCCCTATCTGGAAGGTGGTTGATGGGAGAACCCAACCCCCCAAGAAGTGGTCGCAAAGGTGAAGTCCTTTGTGATCCATCCTATAGGGCAAAAGAGGGTGGGTCTCGAGGACCTCCACTCTCCAGGGCAGGTCGCGATGAACTTCTCCACTTCTGTAACCACCTTCTTACATCCCGTGAAAGTGGACATGGGGTTGGGTAAGTCCCTACGGCCAAGGGCGAAGGGAGAAGGGGTTGAGAGGGATCAAATGCCCCCCCCCCCCCCCCCCCCCTCCCTAAAAAAAAAAAAAAAAAAAGGAATTCAATCTCTACACCCTAGGTGGAATTTCTTAGGATGCCCTAGTTGTCCACCTTTAGCCATTCATCAGGGGCAAATATTTTCCAAGAGAAACAAGATTCACAACTCACGGCATTTTTGTTTTGTTATTATAATTAGGTTAGAGACTCAAATGAACTGATGAAGGCTGAAGACGAAGGTTAAAGACTATGTTTAATTTTTGAAAAAATACACTGTTTTACTTTGCCAAAACTATCATTTAAAATAAAGTTGCCAAACAAGCCGTTTAACTAACTTAAGCTTAATGCACGCGACACCGTTTTGGACTTTGACATTTGTTTTTTCTTTTTTTATTTTGGATAACTTCACTTACTCCTCTGAAATGACACAACTTTTACAATGTCCCCCATAAAACTCAAAGTCTCACAATTTAGTATATCCAAATTTTAATTTGTTGCAATGTCTTTTCTCTGTTAGGATTTTCTGTTAAATCATAACGGATGGATGTTACATTACCTAAATAACCTTAATTTTTTTAATTTTTAATTTTTTTTAAAAAAACCAATAGTGACCGGTCAGTCATAAGGTGACCCAATGTAGGTTACAAGGTGACCCAACGACAAGGTCATGACCAAACCCACAGTAGAGTTTGGTGGTGACCTCGTCGTTGGTCTGGTAACCCACGGCCCTAGGTCTGCTGGACCACAGCCATGGGTCACAGTGAGACCCGGTCGTGCATCATTGGTGACCCACGTTGGGTCATGGCAAGACCTACAGTGGGGTCTGACCGTGACCCAGCGTGGGTCACGACTAGACCCATGGTGGAGTTTGGTGTTGAGCTCACCATGGGTTTGCTGACTCACATTGGGTCATCTTGTGACCCAAAGATTTTTTTTTCAAAATAAAAAAGTTTTTTAATTTTTTTTATTTGTAATTAAGGGTGAATTTGTAATTTTTTTTTTAAAAAAATAGGGGTATAAAGTTCATTTTACCAATTTTACTGTCTGATTTAATAGAATACTCCAACAGAGGGGGACATTGCAACAAATTGAAATTTGGATACACTAAATTGAGAGACTTTGAATTTTAGGAGGAAAGTTGCAAAAGTTGTGTCATTTTAAGGGATAAGTGAAGTTATCCATTTTTTTTTTATTCGCACAAAGTTTTTTGAGAAGAGGTCTAAAATCGTTTCAAAATTACAACTTACGAGGGTTTTGTTTTTTCCTTGTTTGATATCATGTCAAATCACCACTTATCCCAATAAATTAAACTGATAGGAAGAGATGAATTTAATTAATCATATCATCAATACTTTAACATTCGTAGGTTTTTTTTTTTTTTAATTAATTTAAGGAAAGGGTTATAAGAGCATTCTCATCCGGCTTCCTACTATAGGAATATCCCTATAGTAGGAAGGCAAAATTAATTTTTGACCATTTTATTGCTCACATCCGGCTCTCTATTTTGAGGAAAGAAGTAGGGAGCATAAAATGGCTTCCTACTACTAGGGAGCCATTTCACTCTCTATTCTTCTTTTTTTATAATAAAATATTAGTTTTTCTTTCCTACTTTTTAATTTTTTCAATTTTATTTTTTGGAAGAAGAATAAACAAATTTTTAAAATATTAATATTTAAATGAAAAAGTCAAAGTGAATCCCTAATTTAGGGAGCCGAATGTAGGTGTTTAGAAAAAATGGTTCTTTAAAGTATGAAAAACTGATTTTACTCTCTATTTTAAGGATAAAAGTAGAGAGCCAGATGAAAATGTTCTAAGGGAGAATTTTTATCACTCTTAATCTAGAAGGAAAAGAGAGTTGGAGATCCTAAGAAAAAAAAAAACATCAAAAAAGGAGTGGGCTCTCCAACAATAGACCCAAAACGAAAAAAAAAAATGCGAAAATACAAACAAACAGTAGGAAATGGGACAAACAATAAACCTGATTCTGGTATTAGATTTCCAGAATACGGTTTGTGGAATGCTTGGAAGTGATTGGCAGCCCAAGCGGAGGCGAATGTTGGCATGCGGACGATCGGAACAGTAAGATCATCGAAGGGAACACAAGGAAATGTCAAGGACATTTATTGAAGGCTATAAGAAAGTAGCTCAATCTGATACCATGTTAAATATATTGAAGAATAGTAAAGGAGAAGAAAGAAAGAATGGAAGCGGAGAGAGAAGTATGTGCTACATCTTGTATATTGAATATTATTATTATGTGTTATAATAGTCTCTATAAATAGAGAGTCTATAAGTAGTCATCAAGAAACCCTAGATTAAATAAGGTATGGAATAAACCCTATAAGAAAACATAATAATATAGAATATAAAATATTGTATAAAAATGCATGCTAGAAATTGATTCTCAGTTAATTCTACTTCTTAGATAAAATTCTACCCCCTCTCCAATGGCTCTCGTCTTGTACGTGGAACATTTTTGCTGTAAAAAAAAAATTTAAAAAAAAAAAATCAAATTTAGATTTGGACGTCAAAATACACTCGCCTTACTTTTTTTTTTTTTTTGTCTCAAAATCTATATGGTGGTGACTCTTTTACCAAATGTACATGTACCTCTTAATTTTGTCTAACTCCACCCAAAACTTTTACTATAAGCCGCTACAACCAACACCGTTAGCAGTATTTTCCTTTGCCTTTTACATTTTAAGGATCCTCTCCGGACCATGAAATGAATTATGACTCTGTACTTTTTTTTTTCCTTGTTAATTTTTTATTTTGTTTGAGATTGCTGGTGTAATTTTTTTGTTTCACTCTATGAAAAAAATCTGTGTGGGGTACCTAAAATTGGGAATGTACTACTAGTTCTTAGAAAACAGAAAGACTGGAACCATTTTGGGCCACGAACTCACTAGTCATGAAGTGCACCGGTGCTTTGGAGGGCCACGCAGCTTATACCATCATATCTGGACAAACGAACCCACGTGAACCTATGAGCTTTTGAAAGTATATATGGAAGACGCGTGGATCCTAAATATCACGCACTATAAATTCACGCCCCAACTCCTGTGGAAGAGCAAGTCTGACACTCACAAATTTATAGGTTTTAGAAGCTCACATTTCTACGCTATAATCTTTTGTATTGTCTTCCTGATTCTTGAAAGCTTTAGTTACACGATGACAACTTCGGCTGCAATGCAATATTCCATCTTGGCCAGACCTCGATCTGACCCTTGTGGCCAACGGGTCGACTAGGGTGAACCAGTTTCTTCCCAGGACTTATGCCCCACGTTTGCCAAGGAATTCTAGCGTGCGAATGCGGCCCATGGCAAAGGTTCATAAAGCCTCAAGCTTAATTTCTCTTAATTTTTCTCAAGTTAATTATAGCTTAACTAAGTAACGACCGATTACATGCTGATTGATGTGCAAGAAATGACCCTAACCGTCCGTTTCCTTGGCTTACAGTTACAGGAAGAGCAGCCAACACCTGAGGCTACTAAGGCTAAGGCTAAGGTATACTGAACTTTATCCCAAGAAATAGGACATATATAATAATAACCATTTGTACAGTACCGTTGTTGCATGCATGCATTAATTTGACAACGGGTTTTGCTATATATGAACAGGTGATCAGCACCAAGTTCTCTGGCCTGTTGACATTCAGTGGGCCCACACCGGAGAGGATCAATGGCAGGCTAGCCATGGTCGTCTTCGTTGCCGCAATGGGGGTAGAGCAATCCAAGGGCCAGGATTTGTTTGGCCAGATATCCAACAGCGAGGTCCCACGGTTCTAAGAACTACAATTGTGCTATAAATGCTACTCAGCATTCTAAAAATAGTATTCTTATAGTATTTTCGATCTTTTTTTAAAGAAAAAAAAAAAGTAGATGTAAATGTGCCGGCCTACAATATAGTTCCATTTATATCGGATGCAAGTAGTGTAAACTAATTTCAGTCAATCAAAGTTGGTTTGGTTTTGTTTGGCTACACATGCATATTTTTGTTTTTGATTTTTGTATTTGTTTTCCTTGATTTTCTAACTACAATCAAAATCAACTACAAATTTTAGCACTTGTAATTAAAAGTTGGTTTCGTTTTCATATTTGCATTCAAAACAAATAAATCTCTTCTTTAAACCTCTTGATTCTATTTAAAACAACAATCACCGTAAAGGTAGGGGTTTTCTTAAAAATATTAATTTTTCATGCTTGGAACACCAAAACCAATCTAACACACATACAAGAACACTACGAGAAAGACAATATCTAACACTAAAATACAAGCTAGCTAGGGATAACGATTTTCATATTTTTGGGCTTTGATCTCTTTCAAAACCCTTAAGAAAAAAATAATAATAAATCCTTCTTTCTCTCTCCTTCCTTTTCATCTTCGCCCTCTCTCTCTCCTCAGTGTTTCTGGTGCCCTAACCGACCCTATGGTCGCTAGTGTAGCCATAAGGGGCCTTAAATAAGCTATCCACCACGTTTGTATGTCAAACTATTTGACACCGATCGATTATCCAAAATGACTGATCGATCACTCTAAGGTTTTTGTGCCACACCGATGGATCACTAGGGCCGATCAATCACCCTCTAGCAGTGATTGATCACCTCAAGTTTCATATAACTTATAAATATACCTATATTGTCTTTATTTTTAAAGTGAAATAAAAAAGTTATTTAGCGTGTTTATTTTGTATTTGGCCTTGTTGTGAAGATTTGGGCCACTGTGAAGGTATTGCCTCTGCAAAGTGGGAACTATCACATCTTTCTCTTTCCTAGATTTCGAAGTAATGATCTCCCTAGTGTTAACCGTAAGAAAAAGCAATGAAGGGAAATTTGGCCGAATACATGACCATTCTATTCAATTGTATTTATAGTGACTACAAGGCGACAACTTCGGAGAGGTGTCGTAGTACAAAAACTACTAGAAATCGTAGTTAACATTGAACTAGTTAACATTCTATCACGCTTAGAATTACGATGGTGATGATCTGCAAGACTTTTAGTAACACTTGAAGAGCAAATAACCTGAAAAGTCCATGTACTATCGTGACAAGGCTTGTTGCATGTTGTGATAAGGTTGGATGTGATCCTCTAAAGATGAGGATAAAGCAGTTGTTGGAGTCAAACTTCTATTAGTATTCAAAGGGAGACAGCTTCCAGTAGTAGTACAACAAGAGTGGACGTGAGTCGCTTGAGATGGTTGGATGTTAATCCTTATCCTTAACATGCATTAAAAGTACCATGTATAGTTATAATCTTGTATGCTTTAAATCATATAGGGCAAAATACCTTTTACTCCCTCGAAGTATTCACCTATTGGCATTTTAGCCTTCAATGTTTAAAAATTGACATTCGACCTCCTTGAAGTATCCTACGTCGGCAAACAATACCCTCCGTCTATTTTTTCTGTTATTTTGGACGGAAGTCAAATCATGTGCAAGGCACGTGACTTTTTTTTTTGTCTAAATGTTCAAAAATGCCCACAAAGGCTAAAAAATCAATTTTTTTTTTTTTTTTAAAAAAAAAATAAATTCAGGTGGCTGCCAACAGGCAGCCACCCATTTGAGGTGGAGGGGGTGGCCTGCGAGCCACCCCCAGAGGCAGCGAGCAGCTGCCACCCCTAGCCCATGGGGGTGGCCGCGCGCCACCCTTGGCCTCCTCTAGGGTGGCTCGCGGGCCACCCTAGAGCCAACGCCACCCCCTTGTGGTGGCCACG
Source organism: Betula pendula (assembly GCA_900184695.1). Classification (NCBI taxonomy): domain Eukaryota; kingdom Viridiplantae; phylum Streptophyta; class Magnoliopsida; order Fagales; family Betulaceae; genus Betula; species Betula pendula. Next base: position 108,546 of record FXXK01000616.1, on the reverse strand, counting down.
TTTTACGCAGCCACCTTTAGGGTTTGCTGGGGTGACACGCAACCACCCCCGGCCTCCTCTAGGGTGGCTCGCGGGCTACCCCAAAGCCAACGCTACCCCTTGTGATGACGCGGCCACCTCTAGGGTTTGCTGGGGTGGCCTCGCACCACCCCAGATCTGGGCTAGGGGTGGCGCACGGCCACTCCCAGCCTCCTCTGGGGTGGCCACCCCAGAGCCAATGCCAGCCCCCTATGGTGGCCGCGTTTTACGCGGCCACCTCTAGGGTTTGCTGGGGTGGCCGTGCGGCCACCGGGGAGGTCGGGGGTGGCTGCGTGCCACCCCTAGCCCAGATCTAGGAAACAGTAAAACTGAGTGCTATTTAGTGTTTTTTTATTTGTCAAATTGTCGTTCTTCATAGATTAAGAAGCGTTTCAACAATTCAACAATTTGGATTTGGATTTCTTCTTCTATTTCTTCTTACTTCAAGCCTTGAATAATTCAAATCAATTGCTTAGCTTCTTTCTTTTTTTCTTTTTCTTTTTTTTTTGAGAGCCTAAGAGGTATGTAATCAAACTTTTACATTAATCAAGTTTTTATATTTAGATTGCTCTTCTAAATTAATTACTTATGAATATATAGTTTTTGTTTCATATTTTAGTTGTATGAAATATATGATTGTAGCTACCTGACATTATGGAGAACAATAATGATTATATTGAGCTCCAATCAAATTCTAAACAAGTTCTAAAGTAAATTTAGCAAATCTGCCAGTAAAGAAGCCAAATCTGAAGAGCATATTTGCAAAAAGGACCTTGTCAATCAGTTAATTAACTATAATTTTTCACAAACACAATTTGAATAAACATAACATTATTTTAATCCAACATGGTTTAAAGAATATACTGATTAGTTATGTACATTGAGAATGATATATTCTAGACTATCAGCAATGAAGAAATCATGCATCGATTTCAAATTATGAAGACTTATAACGTTCTAGGCATGACAAAATAAATTGTAAGTTACAATGAAAAAATTCATAGACTGAAAAACAGTCTTAGTGTTTACCAATTGGGTGTCTTTGATCAGTGTCATCCATCTGATCTTCAATTGCTTACAAACCATTGTTTATAAGAATTGCTTTTGAGTTTTGAGTTTGTGGCATTAGGATATATACCCCAGAAAAGTAGCATATGTGAACCATCTGAAACTGTGGTGCTGCTACAGTATCAAAATTCCAATTCCTTGAGGTCTGCTATAGAAATCCAAAGTTTGTAGATTGCTAACTTCCTTAACTAGTTTTCTTCTCATGGCATCTGTTTCTAGCTACAGGTTTCTAGATTGGGCTTTGAATTGGTTATGAATCAAGAGTTTGAGAACAATAGAACATCACGATATTTTCACAGCATCATTCAATGTTATTGTTAATCTTTGAGAGCTTGGTATTGGGATAGTGGCATATAGCCCTCTTGGTCATAGGTTCTTTGGCGGCAAAGCAGTTATGGGGAGCTTGCCTAATGAGAGTTACTTGGTACGCAAGTACAAATAAATATATTTCGTATTTTTATACACAAACACATAAATATCAAGTAATTCCCTCTCTTAACAATGTAGAAATGTCATCAAATCTAATATTTTTTACAAGAAGAATTGATAACTAAGCTCCTACGATGTTCCAGGCATAGGCTATGCATCCAAGGTTTAATGGGCAGAATTTAGAGAAAAATAAACTTCTATATGCCCGACTTGCCAACTTGGCTTCAAAACATGCTTGTACTCCTCCTCAGCTAGCTCTAGCTTGGCTTCTACATCAGGGAGACGATATAATCCCTATCCTTGGTATGTTAGACTCTTAATCTCTTTTGATATTGTCACATTTACTTAGTCAAAGCTTTAGTAAATTCCATGAAAAACAAAATTCTACTCCTGAATTGTCAGTAGCATTACTGAAAAAAAAAAAAAAAAAACAAAAACAAAATAATTCAAAATGCATGCATACAAACCGACCAAATTAAGTGTCTACCTCAAGATACTTGACTCCCGAGTCTAAGCTATGTAATGTGTCAATCTCAAAGTAACTATTTCTAAAACCACGATGGAAACTCCAACTATTGCCCCGACACATCAAAAGCTTCCCTAACAAGAAACACCGATATTTACATACGTGAAATGTTTCACAGTATTTTTAAGTAGGGAAAACTAAATTTATTCTCCTCGAAGTTTGATCGTTTTTTCAATCTTGTTTCTAATGTTTAAAAATTGACAATGTACTTCCAATTTTTAAGTGAGAGTGCATTGTCAATTTTTAAACATTAAAGGCAAGATTGAAAAAGCGGTCAAACTTCGGAGGGTTAAATGTATTTTTCCCTTCAAGTAGCATTTTTTTTGGTATTTTTGTCTATGTGGCATATTCACATCTAGCCTTTTTTAAAAAATTAAAAAAAATTATAAAATAATAAAAAGAGAATGCTACTTGAAAATGCATAATATCATTTCTCTTACATTAAATATACATAATAATATATATAGTGGTCAAAAGAACTTAAAAACTCTGCTATGATATCACTTTAAATCACTACTTATTCCAAAAATCTAACTGAGATGAAGAAGTAAATTTAATTATTTAATTAATATTTGAAACTGTCCCTCACGTGTGGATAATGAAGAGGTAAATTTAATTATTTAATTAATATTTTGAAATTGTCCATCAGGTGTGGATGAGACACAACACAGGTACATGGCAGAGTCAATGTTCGAACTCAGAACCTTTTAGTTTTAATACTATGTTAAATCACATCTTATCTAAAGAGCTTAAGATGATAGAAAAACATATATTTAATCATTTTATCAATACTTTAACATTTACGGATTATCTTTGATAAGATGATTCCAGGCATTTTGCGTCAAGAGCATAAGCAGAAGAAAAATGCACAGGATGACGTGTACAACAAAATAGAATCCTTTTGGTGTTGTCGTTGCTTTGGCTTTGACTTTGGCTATGCAATCCTTTTGCCCCTGTTTTTATTTGTTAGCAATTTCTTTTGCCTCTTTTTTGCCCCCTTTAGAAACAGTGCATGGTAACGAATTTAGAAAACATCAAGAGCTTAGACAACTATACTGATCCATATTGTTGTATTGTTTGAGTTTATATCTAGAGAATGTAATGTTAGATTCAACTGGGCCAAAATTGGTTTGATTCATCGGATTGAAATAAACAGATAACTATTTAGCGTGAAAACTATAATCAAATAGCTAGTAACCGACGTGAACATAAAACATGTAAACAAAATGTTTAATTTTTGTAGATGTGAGAGAGAAAGAGGAATTAACAGTTTCTTATCGTCGTCGATTTCCAGCTTCTTTTAGCATCCCATGGGTGGGTTTGCGATGTTGAACTGCAAAACCTCAAAGAATGCCATAGTTAGTGATGCCTACGCATGAGAGAGAAAGAGAGGCATTGAGATAGAAACCTTCATGTTGGATGAGAGCTTGAGTCGCTGGGGCGATATACACAGTGAATCTCGATTGTGGGAGAAAGAATCTCCTTATAAAGGAAATGCAGCATTGTCATATAGTGATGAGAGCGATAGTTGTTAGTTATTAAATGTTAATACTCTTTCTTTTATAGTCCTTAATTTGGACTTTAATAATGATTCTACCGCTGCAACCTCTTTTTGAGAGTTATTATTGTCTTCAAGTGGGAGTTCAGGTATGTTTACCTTAATCAGTACTCTGTTTGGTTTTGTTACCACTATATGGGCCATATTGAGATAACCGGGACACTTATTTGTCCTATTTCTTATTGTTTATTTGTATTTTTGCACTGTCATTTTAGTTTTGGATCTATTGTTAGGGAGTTCACTCATTTTTCAGTTTTTTTTTTTTTTTGTAGGATCTCCCGCTCTTTATCACTCTGTCTTCGTTCCGGATAAAGAGTAGGAAAAATCCTCCCTTATAACCCTTTCTTGAAATTAATTAGAAAAAAAAAATTAATTAAATTTGTTAATTATTAATATATACTTCTAGCTCTTTGAAAAAATCATGGATACATGAACTTAAAAAGTGTTATATATGTACATGGTTACTCCGAAAGTTATGTGTAATCCAAAATTCATCAGGAAGAATAAATATGCTAAATATGATGAATACAAGTGCTTTAAAAATGTAATTAATATACCAATCGGTTCTTTATTATAAAGTGAAATAAAAAATAACCCATTACACTACTCCACAAACAAGAAGTAACAGATGTCATTGACCATAATGAGCCAGGAGCAGTCAAATTTGAGGCTGGTGTAGAAATAAATATATTTATATGGTGCATAGGTTATGGTAAACACCAAGTACTCTGGTCCGTGAATTCCTCCCAACTTTTTCTATGAAACAGATGCATCCGAGAAAGTGATTCTCATTTAACTCTACTTCTTCGAGAAAATTCTACCGCCTCTCCGATGACTCTCGTCTTGTAGTACTCTTTTTTTTCTTTGTTTTGGTTATAGGTTTTTTTTTTTGGGGGGGGGGGTGTGGGTTTGAGATTGCTGTTGTAATTAATGTTTTTTTGTTTCACTCATTTATTAAAAAAGACCAAAAAAAAACACGTTTTTGGGAAAACTCTGGCACAAAACAATCTGTGGGGTACCTAGAATTGGGAAGGTACTACTAGTTCTTAGAAAAACATGCAGAAAGCCTGGAACCATTTGGGCCACAAACTCACTAGTGAAGTGCACCGGTGCTTGGGAGGGCCACGCAGCTTACACTATCATTTGTGGTCAAACGAACCCACGTGGAACCAATGAGCTTTTGAAAGTATATATGGAAGACGCGTGGATCCTAAATATCCTAAATATCTAAAATATCACACACTATAAAATACACGCCCCAACTCCTGTGGAAGAGCAAGTCTGACACTCACAAATTTATAGGTTTTCGAAGCTCACATTTCTACGCTATACTCTTTGTATTGCCTTCCTGATTCTTCAAAGCTCTAGTTACACGATGACAACTTCGGCTGCAATGCAATCCATCTTGGCCAGCCCTCTGACCCTTGGGGCCAACGGGTCGACTAGGGTGAACCAGTTTCTTCCCAGTACTTATGCCCCACGTTTGCCAAGGAATTCTAGCGTGCGAGTGCGGCCCATGGCAAAGGTTCGTAAAGTCTCAAGCTTAATTTCTCTTAATTTTTCTCAGGTTATAGCTTAACTAAGTAACGATCGATTATATGCTGATTGATGACAAGAAATGACCCTAACCGTCCGTTAATTTCCTTGGCTTACAGTTCATACAGAATCAAGAGCAGCCAATTACACCTGAGGCTACTAAGGCTAAGGCTAAGGTATACTGAACTTTATCCCAAGAAATATATAATAATAGCCATTTGTACATGCAGTACCGTTGTTGCATGCATTTTGACACGTGCTTTGCTATATATGAACAGGGGGCCGGGACCAAGTTCTTGGACCTGTTCGCATTCGGTGGGCCCGCACCGGAGAGGATCAACGGCAGGCTAGCCATGGTCGGCTTCGTTGCCGCGATGGGGGTAGAGCTATACAGGGGCCAGGATTTGTTTGGCCAGATATCCAACGGCGGAGTCTCATGGTTCCTAGGAACTACACTTGTGCTATCAATTGCATCTCTGATTCCTTTGTTCAAAGGAGTCAGCGTGGAGTCCAAGTCTGAAAGCTTTTGGAGTTCAGATGCTGAGATGTGGAATGGGAGGTTTGCCATGTTGGGTTTGGTTGCACTCGCCTTCACTGAGTATGCTAAGGGTGGTGGAACCATTGTGTAGATTCAGATTTTGCTTATTAGAATAAGAATAAAACAAGAGAAATGCCGTTTAGCATTCTTGAGTAGTATTCATATAGTATTTTCTTTTTTAAATAAGTGGATGTAAATGTGCTGGCCTACAATATAGTTCCATGTAAATCGGAAGCAAGTAGTCTAATTAAACCAATTTTAGTGAATCAAAGTTGGTTTGTTTTTGTTTGGCAACACATGTTTTTGTTTTTGATTTTTGTATTCGTTTTCCTTGATTTTCTAACCAATATTAAAATCAAATACAAATTTTAGCACTTGTAAAAGTTGGTTTCGTTTTCATATTTTCGCTCAAAACAAATAAATCTCATCTTTAAACCTCTGGAGTCTATTTAAAACAACAATCATCGTAAAGGTAGGGGTTTTCTTAAAAATATTAAATCTTTCACTTGTTTCTCATGCTTGGAACACCAAAACCAACCTAACACACATACAACAACACTACGAGAAAGATAGCAACTAACACTAAAATACAAGCTAAGGATAACGCTTTTGATCTCGTGGGGCTTTGATTTCTTCCAAAACCCTCAAGAAAAAATCCTCCTTTCTCTCTCCTTCTCTTTATCTTCTCCCTCTCTCTTTTCTAAGCGTTTCGGGTGCCCTAACCGAACATATGGCCGCTAGTGTTACCTAAGGGGCCTTACATAAGCAATCCACCACGTCTGCATGTCTTGGATATATGTATTGAAATTGCAAACTATTTGACACCGACTTGATCGATCACTCTAGGGTTTTTGTGCCACACTGATCGATCACTAGGGCCAATCAATCACCCTTTGGAAGTGATCAGGCCCATTTTTCTTAATTTTCACACCAAACCTTGTCCCTTATTAATTTTTAAGTCCTAGTTAAAGATTTCTTAAAACTAGTTAAAGATTTTTTAACTAGTTTAAAACTAGTTAAAGATTTCTTTAAGATTTTGTGTTAATCTTTACACTAAAAGTTATGAGTAATCCAAAATTCATCTAGAAGAATAAATATGTTAAATTAGATGAACACAAATGCTTAGAAAATTACATGGTTTATATAACTTATAAATATACCATCTAGTTTTTATTTTTAAGGTTAATAAAAATAAAAAAAATTTTTGTGTTTTTTTTGTATTTGGCCTTATTGTGAAGATTTGGGCCATTGTGAAGTATTGCCTCTGCAAAGAGGGACTGTCACATCTTTCTCTTTCCTAGATTTTCGAAGTAATACTTCTTTATGCATCCCTCTTTTATTATTATTATAGTTTTTATTTTTAAGGTGAAATAAAATAAAAAAATATTTTTGTGTTTTTTTGTATTTGGCCTTATTGTGAAGATTTGGGCCATTGTGAAGGTATTGCCTCTGCAAAGTGGGACTGTCACATCTTTCTCTCTTCCTAGATTTTCGAAGTAATACTTCTTTATGCATCCCTCTTTTTTATTATATTATATTAATTATTATTATTTATTATTATTTTATTTATTATTTGAATGGGGAAAAATGTTCAAGGAGACTTTATAAATGAAAGGAAATTTGGCCGAATACATGACAATAATACTCTATAAGGTGACAACTTCGGAGAGGTGTACCGTAGTAATTAACAACTAGAAGAGCTAGAGGAACCTATCTACTATACGTTACATTGAACTAACATATGTATCACGCTTAGAAGTACGATGGGATGATCTGAAAGACTTCTAGTAACACTAGATCGAAAAGCAACTAATTAGGTGAAAAGTCCATGTACGTACTATCGTGACAAGGCTTGTTGTTGTGATAAGGTTGGATTGTGATCCTCTGAATTAGGACAAAGCAGTTTTGGAGTCAGACTTCTATTTGTATTAGATGTAAGACTTCAAGAGAGGATTTCAGTAGTAGTACAACTAGCTACACTGGACGTGAGTAGCTTGAGATGGTTGGATATTAATCCTTATCCTAATTAACATTAACACATGCATGTAATTTTATTATCTTGTATGTTTTAAATCATCTATACATGGGAAATGCAAGAATATTTATCCAAATTCCTTCTCATATTTCAAAATACATACATCCCTTAAATCTATAGTTTTATGTGGCTCATGATGACGGAAACGCCATCATTTCAATGATAATTGTGATATTTAGAAGGATGGGAGAAAGATTTGAGTAAATATTCTAACATTTCTCTATATATATAAAGAGAAATGCTATAGCATCTACTTTAGCTTTATCCTTCTCTCTTCTTTTTACATTTTAAAATTACCATTGGATTTATGGGTTCCACATGGGAACCACATAAAACTCATAGATCGAATGATATTTTAAAGGGAAATGCTACAGCATCTACCGATATCCTTCTCTCATCCTTCTATTTCTCAAAATCACCATTGGATCTGTGGCCCCCATGTGTGTTCACATAAAGAGACCACAGATTCAATAGTGATTTTGAAAAATAGAAATATAGAAGAAGGATAAGAGAAGAAAATATAGTATTTCCCTATTTTAAAATGTAGAAGGATGAGAGAATGACAAAAGAATGAAATGTAACAAAGCCCATATATGTATAGAGAAATACTACATCTCATTCTCTTGTTCTTCTCCTATCTTTCTATTTTTCAAAATCATTATTAGATGTGTAGTCCCCATGTGATCTTAAAAAATAAAAAGATGAGAGAAGGATACCAACTGTAACATTTCTCATATATATAAGCCTTCAAAAGAATCACTTATAATTGCGACAAGTGGCTATCTAAAATGCTTACAAGTGTCCCTTTAACCCTTTAATATCCAAATCAAATAAGGAAACAAATAAGTAAAATTCAAATCACAATGAGGAATTTAGAACAAATAACAAATTTAGTCCATCAAAGATTGTTCTTTCTCAAGATGAAAGACTTTTGATCAAAAAGGTCTCATATTTCATACCATTGTTTGAAAATACTTCGAATATTTTCATTATAATTAAATTTCTAAAATATTTCTTGACGAAACATCTTGGGAAAGAATTGCAGAAATATTTTATCATTCCACTTTAGGTTTGGATATCATATCATATATCATTTACTTATATATAATAGCATAAACATTCAAGAGTATAGCTTATAATTGTGACAAGTGAGAATTTAAAACTGTGACAAGTTGCATATTTAAGATTGAAACGGGCCTTTAACTTGGGTCACATATATTTAAAATTGAATTGGGCCTTCTATATAATATATAAGAGATGGACAAGAGATGGATGTGTAACATCTCTCAATATATAATAGCTAAAACCTTGAGAAATGAAATCTAGGGTGCCTCAAATCTTGACAAGTGGAATTTTAGTAATGTTAAAATTATGACAAGTGGCATATTTAAAATTGAATCTGACCTTTAACCAATTGGGCCGTCGCATATATTTAAAATTGACTTGAGCCTTCAATATAATATATATAATAGCATAAATCTTGAGAAATGAAATTTAGAGTGCCTAAAATCTTGACAAGTGGAATTTTAGGAGTGTTAAAATTGTGACAATTGTTATGGTAAAATTGTGACAAGTGAAATTGTTATTTTGTGATTTAATGTTGCTTTAGTTTGATTCACCAAGGATTAAAAAAGCTATACATGATGTTGGGATAGTTTTTGGTCTGAGACTTTGAGATTTTGAAAGAAGAAGATAGATAAGCTTAGAGCTTGCAAGAACAAGCCGGCAGGGGATAACTCCGATGCTTAAATTAGATATATTGATAATTTGTTCTAGGAGTTTTAACTAGTAAGAATGCTTAATGAATTTCTCGTTACCTAGGTCTTAAAGCCCCCTCTCCTTTTATATCATTTTCCTCTATTAAGAGTGGATGGAATCTTCCCAAGTCCCTAAACTCTTTCTCTCTTTGTTCACAACGACGTGGGTCGCTTCTTCTCAAATGGACCCCAGTTGCTTTCAATAGTCACTTCCAATGGAACTTTCACACTAAGTTTATTTTTTACGCCTATCACCTGAGTACCTAAAACCTACTGAAACTTGGTCTAAACCTTCCTTGCAACAGCCCCTATATCTTTCTACGATTAGGTGGGTCACCACGGGAAGGCCTTCGAGGCATGGCGTAGACATACTTTCATTAAATGCACATCTCTTCTGAGATGTGTATTTTTTCGAGGACCACGACTTTGGAGTAACTTGTGGCTTGGGTTTCCGGCTCACGTTTTCCAAGTCTCGCATGCTCTGTTCAAGATGGGGCCTTTTAGCCGAATTCTGGCGATCCAGCTCACACCTGCGAACCTTTATCAATTGCTGGACCTTGAAAAGGCTTCATGGGCTTTGAGCCATTTGCAGATCTTTTGGGCTTTTAATGTTGGGCCCAAAGCTCATTTTATTCCCCCAACACATGACATATTAGCCTAGACATTAAAACTAGGGAATTAGGAAAACAAACAAACAAATCAAAATAATTTGTTTGCCTATAAATTTGCTATGAATATACGTAAAAACCTTTTCCATCTATAATCATTGTAAAGAACCTTGAGAATAGTTAAGCTGGAAGCTATAAGAAGGTTATAGAAACCTTCTTCAGCCCAAATATTCAAATGACAATAATATAAATCAATACTAAAGAAACATTGTTAAATAGTGCACTAAATATAATAGTATTACCTCCTCGACCAATAACCAAAATTTAACACTTTAAATAATTTTAGGGTGGCTAAATCTATGACAAGTAGCATTTTATGACTATATTTTATTGTTTAATGTTGGTTTAATTCGATATACCCAATTGTCATCATAGAGCCGAAATCAACTGATTTTTGAATCTAATGCATTCCCTTATAACTTTTATTTTCTTTTCCTATTTCATTATTGTTATTTATATTTTCATTATTCTTTTCTAAGACACTTTCACGAAAAGATTTTTAAAATTAAATTATAATATTATATTCAAATGAGAATCTTAAACATTAGCAGTGAAGAATTTTTTTAAAAAATAATCCACTAAAAATAATAATATTACCTCTCTATGCAATATCCAAAATTTAACATTTTAAATGGTTTTAGGGTGTTTAAGATTATTAAATATGCCAAAACTTACCACTAGTTTCATACTTGGGTACTGCATATATGTTTAATAATTGTGCAAAAATTTAATATATAAAATGGTTTTAAGGTTTCAGCTATGAAAAGTAGCATTTTATGACTTTTTTGTTGTTTAATGTTGGTTTAATTTGATCCACCCAACTGTCACCATAGGGCAGAAATCAACAGTCGTTTGTATTTAATAAATTCTTCTCTGCTTAGAAAAAAAAAATGAATTCTTCTATAACCTTTCTTTTCTTTTCTTTTTTTGTTTTTCTTTATTATTATTTATATTTTTTGCAATTATGTTCTAATACAGTTTCACAAAAATATTTTTTCTTTGAAATTAAATTATAATGCAATCATTAAAAAGTAGCATGAAAATTGGAAGATCAATAGTTAAGTTGTAAGCTAAATGAACTTTCTTATGCCCAAATATTCCAATGTATAGCAATAAGCATCAGCACTAAAGAAAAAGTTTTCAAATAATGCACTACAAACAATAATATTACCTCTCCAATAACCAAAATTAATATTTTAAATGATTTTAGGGTGGCCAAAATTATTAAATAAGACAAAACTATAATATCTCGATCCTAACCTTAGTTAAGATTTGAAGTTTTTTGGACCTTGGAATTAGTTGGAGTCGAGTCGAGGCATACCTGGTAGGATTTTGAACTTAGGTCGAACATCTAGGTCATTTTTAGACCTGAAGGATCGATCCTCTTCGCATGATGATTGATCCTGACCATAGGACGATCGATCCTCCTACCATGTCAGCATCAAGATCGATTCCAATAATATCAAAATCGATCCTATCACGTCAGAATGCGATTTTAAAGTTTTCTAAAGCTATAGTGCACCCGTAGCGTCTATACATTCATCATAAACTTTCTGTTAACCTTTGGAAACGTTTTTGGAGCGCCGTTGTGCCATTCAAATATTTTTTTCTTTGTTTTTCGCTTATTTCTAAGAGTTTTTAAGTCTCACAAGGTAAGTATAATGATTGGTTGCACCAATCATCATTGAGTGTTAGTTCATTCTTGTTTTATTCTACTAGGTTAGTGATTTTTTGCATTGTTTTAATGTCGTAGTTCGTGTCTATGGTTAAGTTATGATTATTTTATTGTTTTAAAATTTGTTCTGGAGTTGTTGTTCGATTATTTCGAGTTTTGACTGTAGGATTTGTAGAAGTTGACCATAAATAAGTTTCAAAGGTTGTAAAAGTCGTTCTAAGGTTAGAATAGGTAGTTTTAGAGATTGAAAACATTTTGGATATGTTGGGAAACGTTTCCGCCGGTCCAAGATCAATCCTGACCAGCCAGGACCAATCCAGGATCGATCCCAGTCTCCAAGATCGATCCTACCTTGTTAAGAACCCTGTTTTGTCGGTTTTTAAGTCTTAGGTCAGTGTCTTTTGTTCAAGTGAGTTGTCTAACATTATGATTGTTTGTAGATAACCATCTTAAGGAGTGTGGAGTCGTTGTTGAGGAATTACCCCACAATTCAGGTAAGTGATTCTTACATAAAAACTAGTATGTATTGCATAGTTTTAGTATTCTCTATTTTGATATGATCACCAAAACATGCATGACTTTTATAGCACAAACTATTTTTATGAACATGTGAACTCTTCCTTTTATGCATATGTAATAACTGAAATTATAAGATAAATGATGATCGTGTAAGTATTTTGTCATGTATATATGTAAAAGACTGAAAAAATAAGATGAGTTATATGGGTAAAGCCCTATGATCCATGAGTATTCTATGATTATCTTTGGATCCAATAGACTAGATGTAGCTAGCGCAACTGTGTTTACATGGTAGTTACTACGACGGCTGTGCTAGTAGTATGGACCACCCGAGGTCGGACTCGATTTAATACTAGGCAATATCTGGGGCACCAGTATTGTACTTGATGTTCTTATGATAATGCGCAAACTTGAGCGGGGAGAGGTAAAGGCCCGAGTAGACCATATAGAGTTGAGATATGAGAAAATGTTCAAATTACTTATCTATATTATATATAGTAATGCATTGCATATCTTTCAAATGTCATAACTACATTACACGATTAAATGACCTAGCATAATGGAAATCTTTTATAAAACCTATGAGTTCACACATTTTTATATATGAATGTTCTCATGTGCTTTAATCTCACTAAGTAGTAGACTTACACTTGATCTTTGTTTAATTTTCACCTGTGGGACACTTCGGTGTTTTACAATAGTCAGCAACCTCTAGACGATGACAATTCTAGTGGGGAGGTATGTTCGTGTGAATGATATTTTTCGGATCATCTTTGAGATGTTAGGTGATGATTAGAAATTTATAAAGACTAGTTAGGGTTTAGGCGAGGAAGAGTGAGCTAAGTTGAGTGAGATCATCTATAACGCAGATGTAGCTAGCACTTTTGCTGTGTTGTTACATGGAATATGGGAACATTCTATTTATTGACTTATTAGTTAAGTTAGGGCATTAATTACTTCGACTCCACTATTTTGTGGAGTCTTTTTGTTGCAAACGAAACTCTAGATCTAGATGTGGACCTCAAAACACTGGTCTTGCTGTTTTTTTATCTCAAAATCCATGGTAGTGACTCTTTTGCCGATTGTACAAGTACCTCTTATGCTCTGTTTGTTTCGATGTAAAATGTTTTATGTTATAAAATATTATTAAGGAAATTATTTTTCAAGAAAATATTTTTCGTAGAAAATATTTTTTGGCATTTGGCGCGTACGAAAAATTACAAATATTTTTTATATATCTTTTCATTCAATCATATGAACCTATAAAAATCAATTTTTATTCACAACATAAAAATATTAATATAATTTTTTTTGTAAAAAAAAAAATTAACCTTAAAATTTGAGTTCTGGCTAATGTCCCATCGGGGTCACGATTCCGTTGGGGTCACAACGGTGTCCAAACGGTGTCCGGGGAGGTCCCAGTGATGTCCGACAAGGTCACAACGAAGTCAATGATTTCCCGGTAGGATTCTGGCAATGTCCAGCAAGGTCCTGGTGGGTTTCAAGCAAGGTCCCAAAGGAGGCCCGACAGGTCCCAACTGGATTCAGGTGAGGGTCTAGTAATGTTCTAATAGCGATCTAGCGATAAGAAACTAAGAAGCTCAAACTTGAAAAATGATATACAGTTTGTTTTAAAAAAAAAAAAAAATCAATTTACAAAAATTAAAGAATAATTTTCAATCAAACCAAAATATTTTTCATTGTCTATTATTTTTTATCACACCAAATGCTGACAAATACAAAACTTATTTTTTAAAAATTATTTTAGGCCAAAAAAGATAGAGCATTAATTTTTCCAGCTTTTTCTACAACTAATCTAAAACTAAGAATTATTTAGATACCTTTTGCTGTACCCACAACTTTTACTGTACAACTTTTACTATAGACCGCTACAGCTAGCACTGCCAGCAACATTCACATTTACTTCTTTCATTTTGAGCATCCTCTCCAAAGCAGTTGAATGAATACTGCAATGAATAATGTACTTTTTTTTTTGTCTTTTCGGATTGACGGTTGTAATTTTTTGTTTCACTCATTTATTAAAAAAGACCAAAAAAAAACGCGTTTCTGTGAAAACTGTGGCACAATTTGTGAGGGAGGGATACCTAAAATTTGGAATGTACTACAGTCTACAGTACTAGTCCTTAGAAAACAGAAAGCCTGGAACCATTTTGGCCACAAATTCACTAGTGGAGTGCAGTGGTGCCTGGGAGGGCCACGCCGCTTAAACCATCATGAACCCACGTGAACCAATGAGCTTTTTAAAATATTTATGGAAGACGTGGATCCTAAATATCCACCGCTCTGCCTGCCCTCACACACTATATTTACACACCCCAACTCCTTCAAAGCTTGACACTCACAATTAGGGTTTCGAAGCTAACATTTTCTACGCTATATTCTTGGTATTGCCTTCCTGATTCTTCAAAGCTTCGCTCCCGTACGCATTTCGCGATGACAACTTCGGCTGCAATGCAATCCATCCTGGCCAGGCCTCTGACTCGTGTGGCCAACGCGTCGAGGGTGAACCAGTTTCTTCCCAGTACTTTTGCGACACGTTTGCCAAGGAATGCCAGCGTGCGAGTGCGGTCCATGGCAGAGGTACGTAAAGCCTCAAGCTTAATTTCTCTTAATTTTTCTCAGGTTATAGCTTAACTAAGTTACTTTCGTTCGAATAAATACTGATTGATGTGCAAAACATGACCACAGGAAGACCAGCAAGAGCAGCCAACACCTGCGGTTACTCCACTACCTAAGCCTAAGGTAGTGACCTTTTATACCAAGAAATAGTACTACTGCTCGATCTAGGAGATATATAATAATAACCATTTGTACACCGTTGTTGCATGCATTTTGACAACGTGCTTTGCTATATATGAACAGGTGAGCACGAAGTTCTCTGACGTGTTGGCATTCAGTGGGCCCGCACCGGAGAGGATCAACGGCAGGCTAGCCATGGTCGGCTTCGTTGCCGCGATGGCGGTAGAGCTATCCAGGGGCCAGGATGTGTTTGTCCAGATTTCCAACGGCGGGATCCCATGGTTCCTAGGAACTACAATTGTGCTATCACTTGCATCTCTGATTCCTTTGTTCAAAGGGGTCAGCGTAGAGTCCAAGTCAGAAAGCTTTTGGAGTTCAGATGCTGAGATGTGGAATGGGAGGTTTGCCATGTTGGGTTTGGTTGCACTCGCCCTCACTGAGTATGTGAAGGGTGGAACCCTTGTGTAGACTCAGATTTTGCTTATTAGAACCGACGAATAAAAAAAATAGATTTCCATGTAAATCGGAAGCAAGTAGTGTAAACCAATTGCGGTGAAATTATTAAAGCAATACGAATTTATCAATTGAAATTGTACCTCTCTACGCGTACGTGCCATTACACATGCATCTATAAAGAATGTACAAGTTTTAAAGCCTTTGAAAGTTCGCTTGATTTATCCATGTGGTTCGTCGCATGAAAGTGAACAAATCAGTATTATCTACTTTTCTTCCAAACCTTACACATACAAATTAACCACTACTCTCTCACTAATTTGATGTTAAATGTTGCCATTTAGCTAAGCGTCTAATTTTGACTACAAAAAGCACATATGGATTGCGTTTGCACGTTATATCGCACTTTCCCTTGGGCATTAGTATATCTATTTTGAACTTTGTTACAACTCCAACGCGTGATAGGGTCAAACCAATGGAATGAAATGGAATACTTGTCCAATATCAATATAGAAACGGAATACGCTCCAACAACCGTATTGAAAATAGAATTGAGCATCGTCTCTAATTTTCTTATTTTTTTTTTCTCGGTTAATAAGCCTCATCTCTTATTCATTACATAGATTTTCTCAAATTTCTGTGGGAAAGGGCCTCTACAGTGTAGCAAACATATGAACAGAAAGAATGAGAAGAATACATATTCTACTATTTCACCTATTTACATATGCACCAACTAACATGAATCTTTCTGGTGCTGACATTATATATTGCACCACCTACGGATCAAGGAGAAGTCCGTGCATGCTCAGCTCTCCATTTTGGTACTTACTACTTGCCACTTCATCATTTTCTTGCTTCTGCAACCAAGAATTATTGTGTCATTCAAATCGACAATCAAACGAAATGAGGGAAACCGGTAGCATGCATCAAAGAGAAGGAAGATTATAATATTACTGGACTAAATTTCCTTGCACCTAGCCATCTGCTTCAATATTGTTAAGAGATATTTTCATAGTAGGAAAAAGCTAGAGTCAAAGTTCTGTTTCTGGAGAAAAAAAAAAAAAATGATCCTATATATCAAAAGCTACTTGCGAAAGAGTGAATCAGCATTATTTCCTCAGGCTTTCAGTAAACTGCAGTTGGAAGCCAAAAAGATCAATTTGCTTTTATACCAGTGTTACTTGAGTCTCTCTCTTTTATTTATATTTCTATGTAGATGTACACATATGTATATATTCAACACATGTTAAAAGTAAAGGAATATAATTATTAAACTTCTATTAGAAAAGATATCTAACTACAGTATTACATTATAAGTTAATTTCATAAAATGTATCCAGATACTTACTTCTACAGGTGGATCAACTGGAAACAAATTTATGGCTCCTGAATCAAAGCTGAGTCCACTGAAGAAAGGGTGTAGGACAGAACAAAGGAATCAGTGATACATACAAGAACTGCATATAGCAGGTAAATGACAAAACTAAAAATCCATAACAAGATTCATTAAAATGGGCATGTGACCTCCAGTTTATTAGAAATGAAAATGAACCTCCGTGATAATTATTCAAAAAAGGTTAAGAAATTCAAAAACCAACATGATCATGCAGCTTAGTTGGATCATGGCTTAGTTGACTAGAGTTTTATAAAATAATACTTGGAGAAGGGGATGCAGGAACAATACCAACGGGATAAAACTAGCTGCCACACGTAAGGAATAAAGAACTCTTCCGGATGACTCTCTTGCTCATAAGTGAAGCGTAATTGCGTGAACATCTGTGAGAACAACAGCTTGTTAATCCTTCGGACAACATTCCCAGTTTAGACTGGACCACTAAATCTACCATCTTTTTTCTGTTTCCTTTACCTTCATTCCCTCACCCCGCCAAGATCGGCAGTTAATAATTATGAGTTGTAGTACTTTCTCTACTGACCATTCACCATCTGTCCTTTGGGCATCCATGCGACTATTAAAAAAATCTAATACCTAAAGAGCCAAAAGAGAAAATGAAATTCAAATGCACTCAGGAAAGCATAGTATTAAATCAGACATTGAGAACCTCATGGGTAAGCAAGCTACAACCTAACCTTGCCATGTAACAAAATGCAAGATTGCCAAGACAAAGAATAAACAAAAATATTTCCAATAAATACGCAGGAACATACAGTATAAATGTTTTCAAGCAGCTCGTTGAAGCGTGGATGATTCTTGAATGGCTGAAAGACCTCCTGCCTGTGCATTATCGCATATACGACCTGCCTCATTTCATACAGTGAGGAATTCAGAAAATATGAAAGGTGTTAATGTGAAATTAAAGACTTATCTCACTTAAATCATTAACCAAAAGATGATACCTCAGGATTCCTTGGCAGGGCATAAGTCAAAATTGCATTTAAAATCTCAAGAACAAGTCTCAGGAAGTCCGTATATATATGTAACTCTGTCGACTGCAACAAAAATCATCTCGCTTAGCCAAATAAAATAAACTATAAGGAGGGGCAGCATCCAAATAGCATAAAATTTGCAATTGCAACTGTAACTGTTACAGACCATATCTTCTGAAAGACAGTCTATTGAGTCGCCTTTGGCTATCTGCACCTTATTATCTCGTAGCTCTGCTAATTTGTTATACCTAAATCCAGCATTACAGCAAAGGCAACAATCATAAGATCATGACATATGAACATGAAGCAGCAAAGTATGAAATTCAGCAAAATTAAAAATGAACAGAAGTAACCTACTTGCGCGAGAGCATAAAGAATAGGCTGACCAGCCTCTGTGATGCATATGAACTCAAACGGTGGACGTGAGGTGCCAGGTTTGCCAATGTTGCTAGACATGTTGTATGGAGATAAACATCCTGTACAATAGAACATTTAAAAAATGAAAATGGGAAGAATTTCGCTAAAAGTTAGATATCCAACTACATATCAACAAAATCTTTGATGTGAAATGCTTATAAGAAAACATTAATGGAAACTGTTCTTGAAATGCTGTTGTGAAACATCAAATCTTCAAATAACTATTCAATCTATCAGTGGGCTATTTTTTTGGGAATAGGTAAATACAACCAAACACACCTGTAAGGCTCTAAACCCCTGAACTCACCCTCCATACACACCTGTGGATGGGGATGCTATTTGGTCCATAGAACAGTAGCCAACAAGGGTCAGAGGTGGGATGGACAGGATTCGCCTATAAGAAACAAGAAAAAAGGACCCACTGAATTTTTTGGTGTAGTATTGGCTTCAGAATTAAGATTACAAACCTGTTTCAGGTTGGGATGGGCAGTTGATATATTGCCTTAGTATCTTCTATATAGAATTAGTAAACATTACTGCATATATGCACTAATTCTTTAATGAACCCAAATAATGCAGTTAATTGCATAACTCATCTAGTCTCAGCCCTCTAGGACAGGTTCTGGATTGACCTAGCGTGGTTAGGGGCAGGTATGGGTGAATTACAGATATCCAACCAAGGTTTGGGGCTTTTTGGTTGAGGATTTTCTAGGGGATTAGATTGAGGAAGCCGCCCCCATTGTCATCCTTAGCAACGAGGACATGATTTGATATATCCATCAATACATTTGTATGTCAACTGCTGTCAGACCAAACATCTACTCCCACCATAAAAAAATGGATGGAGGGTAAGGTCCCAAGTTCAATCTCATATAGGCACTTGACTCGTAACCACCTATCAAAACGAAAACTTGCACTGGACATTGGCAAATTGAATAAATTACATCATCAAATCTCAGGCCTTAGATGGTGGAATATTTACAAAAGGATTTTTTCACATAATTGAATTCAGCTCAAGTTAAAGATGCAGCCTGCTATAGCACTCTGTATTCAATAGTCACCATATCTATAGAACATAAGCAGATCAGCAATATGGATCATTAAAGACTTACCCGCAACTTTGACAGATTATATTGCACAGTCCTTATGAGAATAATGACCATCAGGGAACCAAGAGATGTATGCTGAAGGAAGCGTTCTTTGTACCATGGAACACCAGGCAGTATCTGTCCGCACAATCTAAATTAAATTCAATCCTTATCTAAAAGCCAAATGGCAAATAGATGCACTCCTTACCAGCTTATGAATGCTTGCATTAAATGAAGAATCCTGACTTAGTATCAAAAGTATAATCAGCAACATGTAGATTTGGTTAGCTGTCCTCCCAGGTGCATTATATAGAGCTTCCAAAATGGGCATCAACTGTTAATTTCATCATGAAAACATTGACCAGAATCAGGCTTTGCTGCAGCTATGCCACATCAGTAGTAAACACACAATACACCAGCTTGCTTGATAAAAACAATCTAAGAGCTTAATTGAGCACAAGGGTGAGCAAATTACTTAATATGATATATCTTTTTTTTTATATAAGTACTTATATACTTTTGAAAATCTTAAACAGCTGCTTCATACCAATGTATCCAAATCAGTTCGCACCAAAACATACTCCAAAAAGTCAGAGTTCCCCTGCAGCAATGAATAAAGCAATAGGACAGCAGCCTCATCAGCCAAGCACCTGCAGAGGCAGAACTGTTGTGTATCACTCAAATACAAAAGGAGGGGCGGGGTAAGAAGGAGAGCTGAAGCAGGGAACTAAATTATTACAATCTTGTTCAACCCCTATTCCTCTGTTGTCTTAGATGAGATTTAATTTCTTATATTTCCACACTTAAAGACTATGGCTGTCACTTGAACCATATCAGGTTCTTGCACGCACAAATTTTGGTTTGAAAATATTAATGAATTCAAGAATGAAACTTCCAAGTCACTAGGCAACTATAGAATCTGAAAAAGAACCCAGGATTTCAAATGCTAGGGTTTTGACACTATAAAAATGACTCATAGAACTAGGTTTCAACCCTCTGAACCCAGGATAAGAAGGAAAGTAGTATAAACACCATTAAGATATGCATGATAATCAAACACAAGAACAGTGAACTAAGCTGCTGACTGCCAAGCATAAAAGACAAATCACGGCAGATATTGCACAAGGTAAAATATAATTAAATTCATTTTGTAGTAATCAAGAAAGCTGATGAAATTGGTCTATTTTAATCAAATATGGCAGCTGATAAATCCAAATGGTAGGTGCAACACAGTACACTTCATTCAAATCATTGAAGTCATTATCATACTGAATGCTATATCACCTAGATAACATATAGAAAACAAGTGAAATCTATATACTGAAAAGCGTAAATCCAATTTCAACCCAAAAATAAATTCTAGCACAGATAAAATCAGAGTAATCTCACATGATATAACTCAAGTAATAAGTCTAAACTCTCAAACACTAATACAGAAGGAAGAACACACACTCACATGCCCAGAGTATCGAACAGAGCAGCGAAAGGTAACCTCACGACTGGACCACTATTTGCATTCCCCTCAACATCTATACGGTCAACTGCAAGCAAGGCACTGATTTACCAAAAACAGCCTCGGCAATTTTAAAAAAAAAATTTGAAAAATGAGATTTAGTATCTTACATTCAAAATCTGTGGCATTTTCCAAAGCCTTACAGTAAGGGTTGTCAGAAAAATATGTATTTTCTTTCAGAAGAGAGTCTGAAGTAGCATTATCAACAATTCTCTCTGTCATGGACTCATTGCTCACAACACATTTATGATAATGAATGAGAACAAGAAGCACAAGGAGACTACAGTCCGCCAAAGGACTTCTTGAGCCTTCATCTCTTGAACTGCCCAAATAACTCAATGGCAATAAGACCAAATTTGCTGCAATGAAAAAGAGTACAATGTCCACAGAAACTTCTGTCAGTGATGTAAGCCTTGAACATTGCCCAACAAAATCATCTTGCATTGGTGAAAAGGATGTGAAAATACTCTAAAGAAACATTAAGATGCAAAAGCTTGGGAAAATTGATGGAAGACAAAGCATAGGATAATGCTATTTGATCTGTTATCAAAAGCACTCCCGGTTAAAGCACATAGGACCAATTAGAAAGAATATGAGCATCAAAGAAACCAGCATACCAGCTGCAGAACCGACTCTTTGAAGAACACTAGGCTGACTTCCTTCATAAAATATGGAATAATTTGCACTTTTGAAAGGAGGTTGTGAGATGTAATTGAGCAAAAGTTTTCGCACAACCAAACTAACCAAAGAGCTATCCTGAAAATAGCAGTAGCAATCTAAGACACCAGCAATATATTAGAAAGATATGGAAATTTGGAGCAAACTAATAAAGCTGAAAATCTTGTAACCTGAACCATTGCTGCATCAATAAATGGGTTTACATCTCTTGGTCCCGGAGATGGCCCACAAAGAAGCTGAGTCGACATTGCAATTAGCAGGAAATTAAGCAGCTCCAAATGTAGGAAATACGTGTTGGGACTAGTGAAGACAGAAACAAATAATCAGGGGAGCAAAATATATAATTTTCAACAATCAAAAACCAATAGACTAGTCTAACATGTACCTCACATCTACTGAGCTGATAAAGCTAAGCACACTATGCACAACAAGATTCTCGATGTTTTCATCTGCATATAAAAAAACATTAATTTGAGGCCCACAATGTTTTTTTTTTTACCAAGAACTAGAAAACTTGGCCATTAAACAAGCAGCTAAAATACACAAGACAAGGCTCAAAACAAAACACTAAAACTGTGCCGCCTCTAATATATAGTAAATGTCATTTTGGGAAGATCACTACATATGTTTATCTTTTTCATCACTAATCGTACCATTTCAAACCAAAGGGAGTAACCAATATATAAAAGTTATCGCCAATTATGAATCAATTACCTTTCATAAAACCCTTTGGAATAGGTTCTTTTTCATCCAGGGACAGATACAACTCCTCAATGTCATCGCTTTTGGCATTTTCGATCAAGTGCTTCAAGAAAACAGATGAGATGTAGATGGCATTAACAGCCTTCTCGTAAACATTGGACGGAGCACCGGAAGCCAAAACACACTCTTGCAAACACCATGAAAGGTGGATCAAAATCTTCGCAAGATGCCTCGTGTATTGGTTGTTTTGTGCTGCACAGAGGTAGAGAACCAAAATAAAAAAACAAAAACAAAACCACGCCCAAAGTCAAAATATAAAAACGAAATAATTAATAAAGGCTAAAGAATAGCACAAAAATCAGTCTTATCCATTATTTTTCTGAGAAAAAATAGTATCTGCACTTATAGATCCACAACTCGAAACTTCACTCACATTGACACCTAAAATCCTTTAATAAACTTGGAATTACACATACAGTTCGGGCGCGTTCGAATCCTAAACAATCGTATTCCTACACTGTAAAACGCTACGAAATGGAAATTAATAATGATTACGAGAAAAACTAATTGGAAATTTGCTTACAGAAGAGCTCGCAGGCCCCGCGAACACGGTGCGAGGGCCAGTTAAGGTTGAAAGGGAGCTCGAGGAGTTTGTGCCAGAAATCGGAGGAGATAGGGAACGATTTCTCGCCGACGAAGGTCCCGATCAGGTACTCCGCCGCGTCCTGCGGCCGCGCGCTGCCGCTCCTGCTCGGCGTTGAAGGCACGGTTCCCATTCGTACTCAAAAATGTCGATTGTCACTGAGTCGACCCCGTTCAGAAGCCGAGCCAGGTGATCTCCAACTCGTGATTGATCGGCTTCAATGACATTACAGAGAGAGAGAGAGATATGAGGTTCAGATGGCTGGATCGGTTGGGTTTTGAAAACAAATTGTTTTTGTTTGTATGGGGAGAGCAACAGAGAGAGAGAGAGAGAGAGAAAGCTTGGAAACGAAGGTTTTGAAGAGTCTCTGGAGTTTTAGAGAGAGAGAGAGAGAAATGGACTTTGGAGCAATTTTTGGGTCCGGAGTGCTAATTGACGAACTTGCCTTTGGACTTGACTAGAAATTCTGGATTATTATTTATACAACAATTGGAAGTCATTTGTTGTTACTACTGTTGCGTTTTTTTTTATTGGTCTGATTTTTATTTATTTGTAAGCTTTTTATCATTTTAATTAATTTGGGAAGTGATGGTTTCCAACCTTTCTTCATTCTTAGAAATGAAAATAAGATATTTTAATTTACAAAAAATATAAAAATTTTTGGTACAGAAAAGTCAATCCCCTTCTCAGAGAGGCTTCTCTACAATATTTTATGTGAAATTGAAATTAACTACAAGTTATTAAGTTTTTATAGTGAAGGTATCCTTTTGAAGGTGCTGTTATTTTAATTTTTTAAAAAAATATTGCATAATATAAAAATAAATAAATGAATATAAGACTTTTTCTCATACTTTCAGGCAAAAATATTGAATTAATTCTCGGGACAATTAAATTTTGCATTCTAATAAGTTGCCTAAATTTCACAATTTCCCTTCCAAATTTTTATGAAATTTAAGCAAAAATTTGAACAACTTAACAACAGAGGAAGCTTTTCTCTTCTCTGCTAATTGCAGTTTTAACTGCTAATTAGCATTGTCAGCGAGCAGCCACGTGGAAATGTTAGAGGTATGCAACAGTACGGGTTTCGGCGAAGTAGAAAAAAAGGTGATAACGCCGTCATTGTTAACCCCGTAACCCACGCATTTCACGCGCTTGAGAGTTGTATCATTCTTTGGATGATTTTGAAAGCATTCCTATCTCATTAAATAAAGTTGTTTAAAATAATATTATATCATAAAATATTTCAATCGAATTTCCAATGAAAATTAGTCAGTTAAAAAAGGTAATACCGCGCGTTTCCCCTTCATAAATCGGATCAAGATCCATATTTTTAAATTTCTTACGCTTAAAGTTGATAGTAAATC
This sequence comes from Betula pendula, assembly GCA_900184695.1. Taxonomy (NCBI): domain Eukaryota; kingdom Viridiplantae; phylum Streptophyta; class Magnoliopsida; order Fagales; family Betulaceae; genus Betula; species Betula pendula. The sequence continues at coordinate 84,216 of FXXK01000616.1, read as the reverse complement.
TCAATCAACTTTTGTCCATATTATATAATGAATGATGTTAAAATAAAAAATTAAAAATTAAAAATTAATACAGTCAACTTTAAATAGAAATATTTTTTATATTAATTTAATATTAAATATATGAAAAATATATTATATATTATATTTTTTATATATTGTTATGGTTTTTTGATATGATCTCTTTAAAATGTTTGCAAATGCAGCAACTTCATAAATTAGCAAAGATGGTTTATATCTCAATCTCTAGATCAAAGTTTAGATGGAAAATTTTTATTTATTTATTCATGATATTGTATTTGCCTATTTTGGTGAGCAAATATTTTTCCTGATTAATGAAAATCTCTGAGATTTCTTCAAACAATAATAATAATGTAAAACCAATAACTTGGTGCAGAAATAAATACTTCTTATAAAACTAATTATAAAATAAAAAAAATAATAAAAAAAAACCAAAAAAAACTTTGACCTAGAATATCTTTTTGTTTAATTATTATTCATTGAACTGTTCACTAATTTGGTGGATATGCACCATGGGTTTCACCACCATTAATTAGGGAGATTTAAGAGTCTCTATAAAGAAAAATATCTGAATTATTTATTAATTAATATGCATCGAAGGAACACAAAATGCCATTCTTTTAGGGTTTGGCCCACTCCCTCCGGCCAATGAAGAAGAAATGGGATCAAAAGATGAAGGAAAGTCATCTTTGTACTTTTCTTGGGACCTTATTTGGTGTATTGCTGTTTTTCAGTGGTTTGGACTGAGTGGCTCTCAGATTGTTTTTGATCAACGGCATACATAGATGCGAAACCTTTGGATGCCCAACAGGACAGAGTAGTCTTTGTAGGTGGATTACGATGGGAGGAGTTAGGCTGTCGGTGGCTAAAGATAAGCCTTTGAGGCTGAGAATGGGAGGTCCCATTCTGGATTAATGGGCTGTTTGGAAACTTTACTATCAAACCATTTGTTTTTCTCAATTTGAATGAGGACAAAAACTTTCTCCAGATTAGATTGGATAAAATTTTTTAGGCTCAGTTATAAAATTATCTTGTATTTTTTTAAGATATATTTTTAATAGTTCTATTACGTGTTTGTCACGTATTAAAATATACAACACAATTTTATAAACTAAATTAAAAGAAATTTGTTCGATCCAATTTAAAATAAATTTATGACCTTTGAATAATGGCATTGTAACGGACAGTTTGAATAATGATACATAATGAACCAGGGGGAAAAGGGAGAATATGTTGGATGACAAAAGAAAAAAAAAAAAAAAATGAACACAAGAAAGCTAGATAGCGACCCTTTAATAACCTGCCCTAATAACTTTTACCTTTCGTACAAGACGATTTTTTTTCTTTCTTTTTAGCTATTGCTAAATTTACTAATCTTTTTTGTCAATTTTGGTATTATTAGGTTTTTAGTTGGGCAGGTCGTGGCTGGGAAAGTAGGGGGGAAGCCGGGAAGGGTTCAAAAAGTTGACTCAATAATTATCTCTCTCTCTCTCTCTCTTTTTAAGGCAAATACAAGAAATTAAAGGGGTATTACTCGGGGAAAAAAAACTTACAAGAAAAGGGGAAAAGGGGAAAAGGGGGGGAGGTACTGGGGATTTGAGGCCTCTAATTGTGAAAAAATATATATCCGAGAGGAGAGAGGCCGAATGAACCACAAAATAAATAAATAAATAAAATGCCTCATTGTTATGTGGAGCCTTATTAGGATTAGGATTATTTATTATTGGGAAGTTTTATTTGGATTAGGTTATATATTATTAGAAGTCTTAAGGATAAGCATGCTGTTATGATTTAAAGTAATGTTACACACGCTTTCCATTCAATTTTTAAATTTTCTATAGAAAGAAATGGATAAGAGAATGATGTATATCATTTCTTTATTATTTAGAGTTGTATTTTCATTTCAATTCTTCTTAATTAGATGTCTATATAAGGCATCCTAGCTATGTTCATTAATATATAAAAGAGATATCAAGGGTATAATTTGCTTAAATCTTTGTGGTTTGATTGTGGGTCTAGAGTTTCTCGACTTACCTTACTTTCCTAAAAATATCTTAATTACTTCTCTTTTTCTTACCTAATTTACTTTTTCATTACTCATATATATTGTAACACCTCACATATTAGTACAAGCTTAGTCTGATAATTACCTAAATTAGTTTTAGGCTTAGATATGTAGACCATTGATATTAGACCTAGTGACCTTAGTAAAAAGATTAGATCAAAGGCCCTTAAAAAAATAAAAATCATAAGAGCTAATGAATTTCATAATTTAATGGTTTAATTAATGACACATGACATATAACATAATAGGGTATAAAATCTTTTGATTTCTAGTGGACACAACTCTTGATTAATCAAGTGATTTACCCCTTTCTGACTTATGTCACCACCAGAATCGATCCCATGAGTGTTGAAGACCTCTATATTCAAATTCTCACACATGAAATGCGAATTGTTCATCAAAATCAATCAACGGATATGACAAATCCATCCGTCAATGCTGCTTCTGGCAGCATTCTCGATCATCGTGGACCTTCACCACGTCCTGATGGGTTTGGAAATTCACAGCGCCAAAACCGTAGAAGTGGACTCGATCAATATTCAAATTCACGATCTCGTACGTGGTAAATCCAACAATGGACTTCTTATGGCCAAAATGGACCCATGTGTCAAGTTTGTGAGAAAACTAGACACACGACTCTAAAAGTGCTTTCATCGGTTTGACTTGGCTTATCAGAAATGATGTTCCATCAAATTTGGTTCTTATGCATTCTCAACAACCTCTTTGCTAGCCTTCCCCGATCCTTTCTTCTAGTGGCAGTCTCTATTATCATGTGAAAACCTACACAATGCTCATGCCCAGCATGTGAAACCTTATCGCTTCAGCAGACACTGCAACATGCTTTGTGATCTAACTCAATCTCTGAGGTGCATGACACTATAAAAGGGATCCTGTGACTTAAAAGGAAGCTGATGATATTCCAGCTTTTTCCCTTTTTGCCCATAAAAAGATGAAAGAGGTTATCAAACCTTCTTTTAGATCAGTTGCACATGTACATTAAGAAGCTCCGCCAGTGTCAAGGCTGTGCCGTTAGTCCCAAGAGATAACAAATTATGCCGCTTGCACTAAAATGCTCGCCAATTAATGATATATTTTTTCATGTTTCATTTATGATTCATGCATGACTTAAAGGCAAATACGCAAAAAGCATTAGTTTGCTCCAGAGGCGTACGTAGATGGTCCTAATATTCTTAAAGACCAAATATGCTTGAAAGAGTTTTTTACATGCAGTGGCTTCGCCAGATTTTGTTCTAGTACCATTGAGATCCAATCAATGGCGACAGACATGTCAACCAAAAAAAAGTGTTAATTAGGCCTTCTAGGTCTGGCCAAACTATCCCTTGACTAAAGGTAATAATTTGACCACCTCTGATTGTCAGTTTGAGGATGGTCAAAACACTCTTTATGGATAGTTCAGCCACTCCAACATCTTTTTTTTGGTAATTTTTACTTTGCTCTCATGATCTTAAATGAACTGCCAAAAAAATATATATATATTGCATCCTGTACAATTCATTTTTTTAATCTGTCACTTTGTTATTGGTAATTATTAAAGTAAATACATTTCCGAACCCTTTCGAGTACATGTTAACTTGAAAGATGCATCTTGATTCTCTACAATTCTTAAAAAAATTATAGATTTTTAAATTACAAAATTCAAGCCGTTTGTTGCATCGAACGACTTAAAAAATACAATCTATTAAAAATGTAGCATGTTATCAATGAGAATTGAGTATATTTTCATCAGGTTCTTGCTCTCTTTGGTGTAAAAAAATTTTGAGCAAAAAATTATCTTTTGATTTTCTAAAAAAGAAACGTTTCTTTAAAAGTAAAGAATAAACATTTTGGAAAGAAAAATCTTTTTGGCTACTTTCGGTAATATGTCACATTTTTAATATGTGGCATTTTTCAAGCCCTTCATTATAAAGAACGGCTTAAAATTACGTAATTTAAGAATTTACAATTGCTTTAAAACTATTGGAAAACCTTATCCATGCCAAGAGCTAGATCCTAAAAGAATGAGATAACAATGGTTTTATAATGTGCCAAAAACAGTCAATGAGATTTTAAGCTTTTAATCATTCTAATTGGTGAGACCACCATAATCCACGACCTCCAGGACACTTATCAAATGCAAAATTCTACTGCAGAAAAACGTACAGCAAAAAAAGTATAGTGTTACCGAAAACAGTACTATTGTCAGAGACAAATTAGTGTAGCATGATCTGAAATGTGTTGTGCGCCTATGGTTTTAATGTTTGGAGATAGCTAACCCTTCTCAAGTCCAGCTGCATATGAATAAATTTACTCTCATCCCTTGCATAAGAAGCAATTACAATCTGTTAAAGAGTTTCATGGAGTATTCTATTTTGACAACAGTCATGAAAAATCAAACACTGCCAGCAATGAATTTAGATTAGAGAAAAAGATAAAGACAATTAATAGACACCACTAAAAATCAGTGGGAAATAATGATATTAATTAAGGGCACCTAAAAAGAGATAGAATTGTTAAGTAATTCCATAAGACAAGCAATATTGTTGCAATGTCATGCATTGTCGTCTGCTTAGTCTCCCTTTGAAGTACATTCTTGATTGTGCATGTATTGCATGAATTTTTGGCATCAAGGACACCTAAATAAAAAACAAACGGTCAGGTAGCAATTAGGAGGGTCTCCAATCCAGCTCATTCATGAAGCTAAAAAGTAGAAACCCAGAACATGGAGTGCTTCTCTATTTAGGATTAGAGACCAAGTAATCAGAGAGATTTCCTCCAAATTAGGCAAGAAAAACTTCCTTCAATCTAGTTTATAAAAATGTTATGTATCAATTTGCATGTTAAATGCACATGCATCTTTAATATCACATGACATTGTTATTGATTGAGTTGGAGAAAGTTCTTTTTCAATCTAATTTAGAGTAAAACTCTGTCCCAAGTAACCGAGCTCCTCAGCCAAAACATGAACATCTTCCTCATCTTCTTGTTCAACACCTAAAATGGCGATTTCTTCTGCGATGTTCTCATTTAACAATTTTTCCCAGAATCCTTCATCAAGGTACTCCTGATCTCCTTTCTCTATATGTTCTTCCAATGGGTTCTTTTGGCTACCATTAAGTGATCCTTGCATGTTAATAACAAGATCATCCAGCTCTGAAACTTCAAACTCAGACATGCCACCAAAATCCTGATCAGGCTCAACTTTAACAAAGGTTCCTAGGTCTCCACCTAGATCAATAGGCCGCCTTCTCTTCTTACTTATTGCTTCCTCGAGTTCTTTTCTTCTGTCATTCTGATGAACTAATTGTTGTAAAAAGTTGGGATTCTTCATTGCTTTTGCCAAGAAAATCATCATCTGATGCTGTTTCCGCTCTGTCTTTCTAAGCCTATCCTCCATTGCTTGAAGGTGACTTTTACTATTCTGCTGTTCCTGTCTAAGCTTCACCAGTTCCCCCATTAGAACCTGCTTGTCACGCCTCAAACAATTGACTTCTCCGTCTAATCCAAACCTTCCAACCTCAACACAAGCATCCGGAGCCTGCTGTGATGCCTGAGGTTGATGAGTCGTCTTCCTCCTCATGATGTTCTTTAGAAGATGCTTCCGCCCTCTAAGAAACCCTTCATTGGCAAACTCCCATCTCTCTGGATCAACCTTCCTAAAGCCCTAACATTAATCAAATTCTTTCTTCATGATCACATTCATAAACAAGACTAAATTAAACATCATTAATACTAAATATTAAGGTTATGTTTGATACGCAAAATGATTGTTCTATTAAAAAAAATAAAAAATTTTATTAAAAATGTAAATAGATAGAATGGATTAGTTTTAAAATTGTCATTCTGCAATTCTCTTAATTTAAGGAATAATTATTCTCTTATAGCTATAAGAATGACTATTTCAAATAATTAAGGCTATTATATTCTACTTCTTTTATTCTTAATAAAAGTTATTTTTTTTCTTAATAGAATAGTCATTCCACATATAAGCGTACCCAATAAATCATGGGGCAGCAAAAGCAGCTAAATAATGGTGTCTTGTATTTATATTATGTTCTAATCTTTGCAACTTCTTTTTCAATTAAACAAACGAAGACAACATATTGAACGAAGATGTAAGTAAGAGATTGTAAAACTAATTTTTTTAAATAAAATAAAAGAACAAAAACTTACATAAGTGTTGAGCTGCCTGACAAAGCTTGAGAAATTGTTGTGCTTGAAGTATTTGGGGAGAAGAGTCATTGCAAAGGCATGGGGATCCCAGACGATGAAGCTGTTGTTCCCTATACTCCAAGAAACAATATGGTTTGTTGTGAGGTCGTCGACGATGCCATAGGTTTTGGTAAGGAATGGTGGAGGGCCTGTGTCGTGGAGTCCCTCTATTGGTTGAGGAGGAGGAAGATCCATAGACGGCGAAAAAGACGAACTTGCTCTGTGAAACTCCTTCTTTACTCGGCCTCGAGGATTTCTGTGTTACACTATCACTTATTCTAAAAGGTTAAATTTATAGAAATTGATAAATTTAAACACTTAATCAATACTTTAACATCATACAAGTTGAAAAAGAGGAACAAAGAAGATTAATTGTGATATGGGTTCGTCACAGAAATATGGATTTGATCTGGGTTTTTAGCAGATCAAATGGCGTTAACCCCAGAACAATGCAGTTCAAACTTTGACTTTCAATGAGAGTAGGCTATTGTTAATACAAGGTTTCTTCAAATGGGTTCTATCATCTATGGGAAAAAGTAGAGAAAACAAACAAACAAACAAAAAAAAAAAAACTAAGTAGAGAAAGAAAGATCAAACAACACATATAATAAGAAACACTAAAACTATATGATAGAACTGACCTTAGCTAGCCTGGAAAGAGAAGGGTCATTGAGAAGATCTAGAGGAGCTTAGGCGGTTGTGAAGGTCAAGAAAGGGAGAGAAACTCAGAAGAACCAATTAATGATGTAAATGTGAAATGGATATCTTCAATTTATATATATCTGCAGTCTACTGTTTTTTTTTTTTTTTTTTTTTGGGGGGGGGGGGGGCGGGTGGGCTTAGGTTCTTTTTGCTTTTTAGGGTGATATGAAATGTTACAGTGGGCGATGATGCAACGAGAATCGAAATGGGATTGTGATATTTTTTTTTCCTCTCTCCTCAATCCTCTCACACCTTTCTCCTTTGGGAAAGTAGTTTGGCACGCTTATATTTGTTTAGTCTACCCAAAAGGACAAAGAAGGTTGTAGAGTGTGATGGTAGCAATTTATTTAAGCGAAAAAGAAAAAAAAAAAAAAAAAAACCCACCTTTGTAGCCCTTGTACCTTATTTTGTTTTGAAAATTAAAAAAAAAAGTTGGAAAAAGAAAAGAAAAGAAAATAACTGATTTTCCACTATAATTTGTAAGTTTGTACACATCAGAATAATGAATTTCTTATTCATCGAAAAGAAAAAAGTTCGTATAGTGGAAAGTTCCAGAACAATCCTGCAATTGGTAAGATTTGTTGCGTGCTTCCAAGTTCCTTCCTCCAACGGCACTGGAAGTGGAAATGGTTTTCTTTTCTTTTTTTTTTTCTTTGCTTTCTGAGGTATGAATTGGCTTTCAGAACGTTCTGGAATTTCTATTGATTGATGGTGCTGTGAAGGGTGGAACCCACTGATTGATGATGAAGAGTGACGTCGGAAGCCAGTCTTGGCAATAATATAGATCTAGAGCTTTCCAGAATTGCACCAGGAATGGCTTTTATTTGGCGATTAAGTATTAGAGAAACAAAATCATTAGGCATTGAATCTCAATTATTAAAGCTCTCATTAATTTTTCATTATAAGCAATTAAATTATTTGTAAAAAAATTCAATCATCATTCATTTTGTTGCAAATTCTTATTTTAAAAATTTTTATGGTTAAAAATATTCATTTAGTAGTCGTTATAGACATTGAAAGAGTTAAAACAAGACGAATCAATATATAAATAAGACAGTATGTCTTTAATTTTTTTACTTTTACCAATTTTCGACATAATTCTAAAATGGAAGACATATTCTATAATTTTGAATAATTAATTAAGCACAACAAATTTAAAATGCTTCTACTGAAAAATATAAGCATGAAATTTTACTTCACCCTGGGTATCATCGTAAAAGAGATGATGCTGCCCTCTCCATATTCTTCCTAGAAGCATAAAGTGAAATTCCTATAGTTTGGAATGATGAAGAGGAAGGGGAGCTAGGGTTGAAGCTAGAGTGGCGGAGAAAATGTTAGTTCTCATCCAAGAAAATGTTTCCTGGCTTTATATAATTGTGGATAATGCAATCTCGACACTCCTCATGAGTATGTGCAATTTTGAACCGGTATTCCCAATTCAATGATTTTTCTGATTGATTTTCTGATACAAAAATGAAATTATCAAGAGACCCATTTTTCATGAACTCGTATACTAGAAGCCTGTGGTGCCCTTTGGAGCAAAAACCAATCAATCTCACCAAATTCAAATGATAGGTGCTATTTATAGTTGCAACCTCCATTCCAAACTGTTTTTCCCTCTGTTCAATTCCCTCAAGTTGTTTTACTGCAACAACTATTCTATTAGCCACGAGAGCAACGTTAGACTTATAAAATATTTTATATAAAAAAAGAGAAAAGTCCACATCCTCCCTCAAACTACCACCCAATTGACAATGTCCCCCCCAAACTTTCAATTGTGACAATGTCCCCCCAAACTACCAAACAAATGACAATGTCCCCCCTAATGGCAACAAAAAAGACAAAAATAACCCTACAGATTTTTCAATAAGATCAAATACCATTTTTTAATTTTATTTTTTAAAAGTAATTTTTTAAAACGAATCCTTATAATTTTTTTAAAATTTTGAATTTGGCTAATTAGGTTGGAGTGTTTATTTTTTTTATTTTTTTATATAAAAAAAAATTGCTAGTTTTTTTTTTTTTTTTAGTTTTAGTTTTTTCTAATCCTTATGAATTCGAAAATAATAATAAATATAATTTTTGTTAAAAAAATAATTATAATTTTTTTAAACGAAAATGTTTATAATTTTTTTGTTATTCTTGAATTTGTCCAATTGGTTTGTAGTTTTTTTTGAAAAAAAAAATTAATTTTGTTTTGGTTCTTGTTTTTATTTTTTTTATTTAGCTTTTGTCTTTTTTAGCCCTTATGAATTGTTGTGTTTTTTTTTTTTTTAATTTTTAGTTATAGTTTTTTTTTTTTGAAGAAATTTTTTAATTTTATTTTATTAAGGGTATTTTCGTCCTTAGGGGGGACATTGTCATTTGTTTGGTAGTTTGGGGGGGACATTGTCACAATTGAAAGTTTGGGAGGGACATTGTCAATTGGGTGGTAGTTTGAGGGGGGTATGTGGACTTTTCCCTAAAAGAAAATTCTTACAAGTGATGTGAGTCATGTGACACAACATGATTGAGCAAGAAATGAATCTAAGTATAAAAAAATACAATCATATTGTGCCACATCATTTTGTAAGAGTTTGTTTTGTAAAATATTTTTGTAAGCTAGCATAGCATTTCTTTAGCAAGAATCCCCTTATACGCAACACCAAATCCGCCAGTTTCAAATTTGTAAGGTCCATTAGCACATCGGCTCAAAGTTTCCTTACAAATCAAAATTGTTTTTGAACTTTGAGGAGGCATGGCCCCCTCTGGCCCCATGTGACTCCGCCACTGTATTTGGTAGGTCAAGATGGGGATATCACATAGACACATACTAGAGGTTTTCAACATAAATACTTGGCAGCAAAATGCTATTATATGCATAGATATCACACTAAGTGTTAGGTTATAGCGTGTTGGCAAATTTATGTGTGAGAGCATGTGTTCTGAATTATAATGTTTTAGGCTCTGATTTAGAGAACTATGGTTAAGTCGGTATAAAATGTCGATTCAAGAGAATGTTGAAATAGAAGAATTGAAGACTTCAATTGATGGACGATCATAACTGGATCGATCGAATCAATGACAAGTTTTCTATCAATCGTTGTTCGATTGGTTGGAGATGTAGAAGTTTCCTATTAAAATTCCAAAGAGGTTTGATCGCACAGTCAATCATTGTTGGATCAATTGAAGATGTGCATCAAGTCTCCTTACAAAAATCCGAGAGGTTTGATTGACACATTGATCACAGTTGGAATGATCGAACATATGTGATCCTGAAACCCTAAAGTTCAATCGATCGAAATGGTTGCAAACAATTTTAATTTTTAGCTGACTTACCTTTTAAAACCAAGTTTTCATCCTACCTTTATAAGTCTCTTTAAGCCATGATTTTCATTAAGTGTTGAAGCTATAGTTCTTTGTTCACGGAGAGATACCAAATCTTTCTAAGTGAAAATTGAAACACAAACTCCTCTATTGTTTCCATTAAACCAAAAAACAATTTAGTCACCAAAGTTCCTGGTCCCAAAGGAAATTCTATAAAAGAAATGACAAAATTCTGAAGTTGTTACAGCATAAGACAAACCGGTCGTTTGTTAGTGTACAAGTCAACGTTTAGACTTTAAAGGTTTTGTTAGTATAGATGGATTGTAATTTGATTTCTTCTATAATGAAAAATTTCTTGGGATTGGCCGCCTTTGGGAGTAGTTATTCATCAAAGAGTTTTTCAAAACTTTCGACCTCTTCACCAAAATTCATGTGTTAAATTTATTTTATGTTTTATTTGATTTTGATAATTAATACTGTAGTTGGTGAGAATTTTAAATTGTCGTGGTTGTTTGCAAACACCTATCATTCCCTTTAAGTGCTGTGTGGGGTTTTATTTAAGTATAATATTTTCTGGAGTTGGGGTCCATTTTTGTTGGACCCTAGTGAACAAATTCTTAGAGAAGACGTGGTTGAGTAATTCTAACCTTTTAACAAAGGGATTAAACGTGATAAAATGGTAAATGTTGTATGTCTTATGCATCTTTTGCATTTCTCAACTATTCACTTTTGTTTGTTGCGGGCGTCTTTCAGATTCCTTGGTTCGGACTTTGAACTATTTACACCCATTGGGGAACCTAATTATTTAATGGGGAAATCACAAGTCACAAGTAGACAAATTTTACATTAAACACATTACAAAAGTTCAATGGGTTTACACTATTTTCAAGTGGAATGTTACATTTTAAAGTGTACGAATCACCTCAATATCTTATCAACATGATGATTAAGCAATTGTTGGCATATGAATACAATCTTAGTTAGTATACCTTTCATTTGGTTTTTAGTCTCTCTTAATTTAGATTAGGGAAGGCAAATTTGTGTTTACATGTTGAGTTTGAGTCGTGTCAATTAAGGTATAAATATAAAAACTATATAAGTCAACCTTAACTCAATCATTTTTTTTTTTTTTTTTGCTCTCTCTTAGAGAAAGAGTCTCCACCTTCTTTTTAGGAAGTAAGGTTTTTCCACCTCCTTAATGAGGCTTTTTTCAATTGATTGTGTTGCTTTGAAGGGAGGGATGGTTCCTCATTTCTCCCTCCTCCCTTTTCCTCTGTTCTTTCCGTTTTTTCTCTTGTTTTCATTCTATTTAGTGCTCTTTTTTGGTGTTTCTTCCCTTCCAGCAGTCAATCTCTTCCACTGCACGGTGAGCACCGTTCGCCTTCTCCGCCATGCCATCTACTACGTTGCTAGCTGGATCTGTTTTGGTTCTAAGATGGAATTTTTCAAAGCTCGATCTACCTTCTTCTATCAAACTCAGCACGCCATGCGCCACTCTATTGTGCTCACTAGCGCTGTCCGCTTCCACCGCCATCAGTCGTGCCACCTTCTGACGTCCACGTGCCTGAGCATGAATCTCACATGCCTGCCAGTGAGATCCCTCTGCCTCTTCCCCGTCGCTACTACTGTTTGCCGAATTTTTTTATTGTTTTTCTGTATTTTTTCTTGTAATTTTGTTATTGTTTGTTTTGGGCTATTCTCTCCTTAATCTGTTTTTGTTTGATCTTGTGGTGGAAACTATTGATCCGTTATTTGTGTTAATTCATCTCTCTACTTCAGTCCTTGTTGGACTTGAACAGTCCTTCTGACGGCTGTTGTAGTTGCTTAGTGGAGGTTCAGATAGACTTGTCTTAATCTGTGCCGTTTTTGCTTCTGTAACTGCTTTATGCGGCCCTTTGAGAAGATCGGGTTACTTATTTGACCCATTTTTTACGTTGTATTTATATTTCTGTACTGTTTTTATTCAGTTTGGGTCTATTATTGGGAAGCCCACCCCTTTTTCGGTTTTAGGATTCCCTACTCTCTTCCTTTTGGATTAAGAGTGGTAAGAATCTTTCATTATAACTCATTTCCTTATTCAATTAGGAAAAATAAAAATTAACTCGATCAATTCAATTAAATGAGTTAAACTCTTCAACTCTAATTATTTAATTTTGTATTGGGTTCATCTTGAATTTGCAAGTCATGTTAAAAATTGTATACCCTTATATCTTGTGTCGGGTTTGAATCGTGTCAAAAAATATATATAAGATTATATAAGGCAACCATAATTCGACTTATTTAATTAAACAGGTCAATCTTTTTAACCATAACCCCTTAATTTTGTATTATGAGTTTGCGCTAGCCTTAATTCAGATCTTGTTGATCAATAAAGTGTTAAACAAAAGAAAAAGGGGGAGAATTGGTAAGATAATATTCTGGTAAGGCAATATAGTGTGATGCCACATGACATATTCGCCCACCCAACTGTCTCTTTTCAACTCTGGTTCCTTTTGAAATATAATTTTGTCGGGCATATTCTTTGAGTTTCTACACCCTTCCCTTAAGCCCATTAAAATATTTATATACAAAAAAAAAAAAAAAAAAAAAAAAAAAAAAGCCCCCATTAAAATATTCTAGCGTTAAGTGCTAGTGTCCTACAAATCTGCAATGTGAAAGCATTGTAATCATTATTAAACACTGTACAGCCTCTGAATGACCTTAAGGGCCAAGTGCGCACCTTTTGGGCCCCTTCTCTTAATAAACTATGCACTACATAATAATCGACAAATAGTAAAACAATTAAGAATCATAATTTATTAATTTATTTTATTTTATTTGGGGTCTTGAAGGAATCGATTCGTAATCAGTGACACCTATTTTCAGCAGTTCTTTCGACATTTCTTACCTACTGAACCGAACCAGCAGCAGCCTAGTAGGGAACACTCCGGAAGGCAGTAGAAATCCACCCACAGTATTAAAGCCAGTAATGCTGGATAACTTTATATAAGCAGGAAGTACACGTAATACAATACAATCAGGAACTTATGCTTATGGCATATATAAAAGGTTGTATCAATTTATATCCATATACAGCATACGACAGACAGAGATATAAGTTTTGTATTGTGGGTAAGCAGTCTACACTAGCATAGTGAGAAATATAGGCAAGTAAGGGAAGCACACATGCATACCAGACCATACAAACATAGGTTTTTTTACTTGAGCCAATACACTTTTGTTCAAGATCAATTTTAGAAGCAAATGAAGATTTCAGGCGGAAGCATCAACAGCCCGATCATCAACTCCATTCCCCACAAAAGCCTTAAGATACTCCTTCCTGCATGAAAGAAAACCTCCATAACCACTCAAGGAAGCTTGCTGAATGCCTTCTAGACCAAAATAGACAAGTAGGGATGTCCACAATTAGAGAGAAGAGACAAAAACATACCTTGCAGGCAGATGATCATGAGGACGATTAAATGGAGTCCAAATTGGATCACCAACAAATAGCCGCATTGCCTGAAAAAAAAATTATATATATTTATGAGAAACATCTCTTATGTATAATATATCACAAGATACTATGAGAAACATTGGTGGGCCTTTTTAAACAGCACTTTGCACTCGCAGTGAGGCATTGAAAACACGCCCACAATGACATGTCCAGGGCATGTGAAACCAATGTCTCATGAGTGTACCAAAGTGCAATTAATCTAATTTTTCAAACAAGTCCAAGATATGTCCAGCATGTGTGCGTTATCCATTTAGTAGGCATGTTTGTGCCACTTAAGTGACGTGCAGCATAGGAATATATGAATAGGAAATTATAATAACAGAATACATCCATATCCAAAGTTTAATAATCTAAATTTTCAATCTACTGCGAAGCAAGCAAAAAGGGAAGCATAAGAAGTTATGACAACAAGAGTCCTCTCCACAAGAGTCAATGTCATGTAAGACAAATGTCTCACAACATATATGTCAATATATTGGCAACAATTATGCATAGCCCAAGTCTTAAGTTAATGCAGCATTGAGAAAGATACTAATAAGAATAATCAGAACTTAAAAAGTGGTCAAGAGGTGTATCGGTAGAGAGAAGGTAAAAATCTGGATGGAGTGTGCTCAATGGGTTGTGGACTGATGATGTTTCAAATTGTTTCTTTGTCAGCATGGATGCAAGCTACTTTTATGATCATGTATGTATCACATCAATACCTTGATATAGTTGTCTGTATCCAGAGTAAAACGGTGATAAATTCCAGCAGGCAAAACAATCATTCCCCCCTTCTTTAACCAAACACGAATCCACTTCTCATTACGGTCCCTGACATCAAAATAACCTTCACCAAAAAGCAAACAGTCAACAACCTGATTTTTTTACTATAAAACAAAATAAAGACAATTAATCCTACCACTTCCTGCCACACTGTAGCGGATCTCCTCATCAGTGTGAAGATGTTCCTCAAAAAAGTTTTTGATCTTCTCTTCATAATTAGGCAGCTTTTCTGGGCAAACCTCACAGAAGTCCTGAAGAACAGTGTCTCTTATTAAAATTATGGTGCAAGCATGAAGAGAGACTCATTTCAATTTGCAACTTTTTAAATAGCAAGACCTGATTAAGAGCTTTTAAATGTAAGAATGAATCAGGAAAAATTTTAACCTATAGAGTCCAATAGATTCTTTTTACTAACCTAAGTTACATACACATCTAATGCCCTCCACCCTATTCTCATAGGGAGAGGAGGTGCCATTGGAACGATAGTTCATTGGCTATAGGGCCCAATATTATAGGTACGTGGTGTTTTACAATGTTGAGCTAACAAATAGTGGATTGACTATCTTTATTTTTACTTAATAAGCTAGTCAAGAACAATCTTATCTTACAAGACCTTTTGACACTAGACATAAAAATGTAAGTGTGACAAACTCAACAAATTAACAAACATAAGTTTTTCTGACAAACCATGTAGGAATAACCACGGTCTTCACGAATCTTCTTTAACTCCTCATCAGCTTCATAGTTATCAGCATCCAGTCGCCAACTGAGTACTCCAAGTTCTACAAGTCAACAGAATGGCTCATATGAAGTCAGAGACCCAAACATTTATTGATCTAATAAATTTAACATGTTCTCTAAAGGTGCTCACCAGCAAGTTGATCGATGGATACAAACTCCTTTGGTTCCTTGTGATGGGGTAGTCTCTGGTCTTCATCACTATCATCCATGTACCATGCCTGAATGACTTCTTCTCTAGGATCCTGTATATATTGAAAGTTTGAGAAGACAACCCATGACTGCAAAAGGCCTTTTTATTAGGGAGTATGAAACAATGAATTCAACCCATAGGGTTTTACATGGTTGGGTCATTAGAAGTGCAGTTCAAAGATCCATGCAAGACAATCTGACACAGGACAAATTGCTCTGTTCCCAATCTGATACAAGATCTTTGAAAACGCACTGTGTTAGCATTAGTTGTGGAGCGATGTGTTAAAGGTCTAGGCATGGTTTTGATCCTACTACAATAAGAATTTTTTTCATGGAATCAAAGGTTTTGCGGGTTTAATTCAAATGTTCCAGGCCTGGTTTGCTTCAGGGAGCAAAGCAGCTTTAGTTTCAAATGGTTTAAGAAAAAAGGAAGTAGAAGAAAAGGGGAAAAATGCTACAGAACTACAACTAGGTTTTCTATGGAATCACACCTAGGTTTTCTATGGAGACACACCTAGGAAAAGAAGACAATCACGCCCTTGAGAAGCTTCAGAAAAACTGCTGCAAATTTTCTAGATTGATTGCCAAATGAAATGGCAAATTACATAGGTTTTTGTAAGCTGCCAGCAATCCCTTTCCTGATAGACATAGTCATAGTGTTCCTAAATAAAGAGGAAGGCAATCAAGAAACTAGTAATAATGGGATACTGGAAGAGCCCATACCAGCAGAGCTGGAAATTACGAGATTAATCTGGACTCCCAAAGTTAAAGAAATTTCTAATGAAACAAAACCTGGCAGCTTATGACCTGGAATTAATTAAAAAGTAAGATTTGAAGACACGACTAGAAGACTATAAATATCCAACCATGCCTCACAACGTAACTCAAAATTCTAAATTTCTTCAGTCTATGAACTTGCTTTCCATGAACTTCTTGCTGCATGTGTCACTACCAATCTCAATCAGCATCAAACATCCCACAGCACACCTTTCCTAATCAGACCTCGTTTGTTCTATCCACACTTTCAAAACAAGTCAAAAGTAAATAACAACCATTGAGGATTCTTAAAGCTTATCTGATTAATCAGGTCCCTTCCCTCATCTAAAAGCAAACACTTGAGTAATTGTCAACGAGGTTGGCGACTAGAGCTAGTGTCAAGAAAGCAGTGGAATCAATGATCAGTGGCATCAACCTTATAGAGGCCTATTCTCAACAGAGAGAGCATGCATAATATAACTTATAGAAGCAATTGCAGCTGATAACTATGCTATTAGAAAAACAAATAGAGAATGTGAATGCTTTTGCAAATTAGCTTAGTTGCAATTACTTGACCTAACACCAGACATCCTCACATAAAACCGAAGTGTTTCCAAGTCCATACGACCTTGGAAACCAAAAAAAAAAAAGAGCAAAAGAATGCACCTAAATGATACCTAGTGAGCACTTGACAGTTATTTTAAGGCAGACCTGAACTTTAAAATAAAAATGTAACAACGTTCATAGAAATATGTCAAAGTGGATTTGGAGTACAAAAAATAGAATATCCAAACTGCTGATACCTTGAACAAGAAATTCAAGAGTAAGGACCTAAGATCTTAATTTTGAACAGCCATCCAGTGATGACGATCATCATATAGATTTAGCCTATTAGCCATACCATCCAGTTGTCCTGGTCCACTGTACTTGGGCAAGAGGTAGTTCCCATGCTCATTTTACTGTCATATCTCATCACAACATAGAATCCATATGTGAATGCCAAATTTGAAAAATCCAAGCCCACCTCTAAATACAAGAGAAATGTCAGCCATGACAATTATGACTAGCACCAATAAAAGCAAGCTCAACATGGCTGATGAATCCATGTATGCGTAGTACAGAGCATGAGACTGGTGGGTCCCACTTTGGCACATGGCCTGGGATCATTGGCCACAACCACGCCTATTGAGCAGTAGCAACAACTGTTGTAAGCAGTCCTCCTGATTATGATATACATAAGGGGAAAGCAAAATATTTTGTAATACTACGAAAAGGCTTCAGATCCAAATAACCTTCCAAACTCAACCAGCACAAATCATATCTGACCAACTCTCAACTCTTACATCTTATTTAGATTTGTTGGTACAATAAATATGCCTAAGGCCCACTAAACACCCTGCTACATGAAAAATATCAAACAGCTCCAAGTCTGCCACGTGGCAAGCGTACATGAACCATATTGAGCCTCTCACTCTAACATTAAAAAGAGGCACTCTCTCCAAAAATCAGGTAACATGCTTTCTCTCCCCCAAAAATTCGGATTAGAATAAATTGTAAATTTTCAAATTACGCTATTTCATGCCGTTCCTTACATCGAACGGCTTGAAAAATGCCACTTATTAAAAATGTGGTATGTTACTAATGAAAATTGAGAATATTTTCGTCAAACTATTGCTCTTTACATTGTAAAAAAGTTTTAAGCCAAAAACTGTATTTTGATTTTAAAAAGAAGAAGCATCTCTTCAAAAAGGAAAAAGAAGCCTTTTGGGTGGGAAATTTTTTTTACTACCTCGGATAACCTGTCTACTTTTTAATACGTTGTATTTTCCAACCCATTCGATGCAAGAAAGGGCTTTAAAAAGCGTAATTTGAGAATCTAAAATTTCAAGAAAATTGTAGGAGATCCTTATCCCAAAAATTCTCTCTATTTAGTTATTCTTTCAAATACCCTATTTATTTAAGCATCAGAGTGTCCCTGAACCCCAGGGACGGGCAATTTTTCAGTGACCATTTTCCTAGTTTTGTTGGAGCCCCGTCGCTGGTCCAGCGGTCCAAAAAATATGCTTCAACAAGGTTCACAGACAAGCTTATAACTTCAACAAAATAGCTGAAAAACAGTCCAGAACACAACAAGCTCGCAATCAAGGCAATATGATTTTGGTTTCAATATTCCAGGCTATAAATCCGTTGAAAATTCTAATAAGAAACTTATCATGCGTGCGCCATCAAAGTCAATCCAATCGAAACTTATGCTCTCCAAACCACAACTCAAAAAAAAAAAAAAAGCCCTCATCCAAGCTGTTCATTTGAAACCACCCACAATCGAGCAGAGCATGTAAAACACATCAAGGTTAAATCAGCATTCAGGCAATTCAAACAGTTCTAGACCACTTTTAATCCTAATAAAGTAATTAAGAATATACTACCAAGAAATAAATTTCTCGAGAAAATTTTAATATTTTCCAAGGAAACAAACATAAACATATGACTGATGGACATACCTTGTCTGGGCCACCCATCGTTCTAATCCTTGGCTGTCGAGCTCTTGAGAAATCAAAGCTTTGAGGCTACGCGAGAATGAGTGCGTGAGAAAACTCAGAAGCCCCTTATAAATCTTTTTGGGGAGTTAAAAAGATAAAACTGCCCTTCCCTTAATATACGGATGGTGAGGATAGTGCTTTGTCCAGGTTCATTGAATTCTGAGGGTATTACGGTCATTGCGAGTGAGGACACCTAAATAGTCAACGAATGTTTTGCTGGTTTGCATGAGTCACGCCCATCATATTTTTCTTATTTCTGCGTGCGAAGAAACTTTTATACAATTTTTTTTTTTTTTTGAAAGAGGAGACTTTTATACAATTAGTCGAATGGTTGCATTTCGCTTCTGTCACCGTGAAAGGTCAGGCCGGCGGCATGGAGTTTTAAAAATCCGTAACCAATTGTAACACGGAAAATATTATTAGCAATCGTCAATATATATCGTCCATTTTGAAATTACCACACATGGACATTGTCTGCAAGTGGTATTGAATTAATTGTTTAATGGTATTGGACTAGTGCGAGATGTATAATCCCCGTTCGACCCAGGCCTGTCGAGTGTAAATACCCTACTCGACCTCATACACCTAGTGTACAATCCCCACTCGATTTGAGCTTATTGAATTTTCTCTTAAAAGCTTCTATCGTAAAGTGTTTAATTATCTAAACTACTCTTAAAACTTTTTCACAAATTAAAAAACTGAATAACATCAAATCATGCACAAAAAATGTAAATCATGGGTCTCTTTCTTCAATAGAGGCAAGCCCTACACCTAAGACATTTAATCCGCGTTTATTTTATGATTAGTGGGTACTTTCGAAGTTGTGTGTGTGAGTTTATCGTTAGATAATCCATGGTTTACAGTTTACATTTATCAGTATATGATTTGTAAAAAAGTTTTAAGCGTAGTTTAAGATAAAGGTTTTTAAGAGAAAATCCAATATGCCCAAATCGAGTGGAGATTGTACACTCGGTGTCTCAGGTCGAGCAGGGTGTTTACACTCAACATTCCTAGGTCAAACGGAGATTATACATCTTACACTAGTCCTAAGAAAGGGGTTAGTACGGTTAAACAATTAATTCAATACAGCTTTTAGTTTCAACTATATTTATATTGACGTAGTCCTAAAAATTCTTATTGAATTTAAAATTTAATAATGATCCATAAAAAATTTAATGGTAATTTACATATCTATCCTCAATATTACATATTAGACTCAATAGAGGATAGATATGCTTCAAAACAAATATAATAACAAAATCAAGAGACAAACACAAAAATAATAGTCAAATTATATGTATATGTACATAAATATTCATTGCTAATTTGTTAAGTAGAGTTCAATCTATACTGCCAAATGCAGAAAGACCTTCTAGTACCAAAATACAAGTACTGCTAAAATGTAAGTACACATAAAACACATCAGACATACATAATGGTTTCACCTGCAAATATTCAGGAACACAAACGAGCTTTAAGTGGCACCATCATCTTCCTTTAAGTAGATAGACAGTAGATACAACACTTAGTGAGCTTCCATTGGCACTCCCACTTTTTCAGTAAAACTCTTGATGTACTCCTTTCTCGCTGGGTGATCCTCCTGTGGCCGATTATAAGCAGTCCACACTGGCTCACCCAAAAACAACCTCATCAACTGCATAACACCAAAAAAAAAGCATTATTAATATTGTAGGTCAATTTGATAATGGTTATGATTTTCAAAATTCAACTCCCACATAAAGTTATCCTTGAAAATCTAAATAAGCCTGATCCATAATATAGGCTCGTGGTTAAGTCATTGTTATCAAAAAGCAAATGCTGTAGTTCAATGTCTACAAGACAAGACCATAGGCTGCCAAATAACATAATCGTGGGGTATTACATGATATTGTGAGAAACTTTGTTACCTTGGTGTAGTTGTTGGTGTCGAGAGTGAACCGATGGTAGATTCCAGCTGGCAATATGATCAGATCACCGGCCTTGATCCAAATGCGAATCCAACGGTCATCCTTGTCTCGAACATCAAAGTACCCGCTTCCTTCCAAACAGTAACGTATCTCCTCATCGGCATGTATGTGCTCCGTGTAGAAGTTCTTCAGCTTCTCTTCATAGTTTTGCACTTTCGCTGGGCACAAATCAAGCAAATCCTTCAACAAAATTCACAAAAAAAATGATGAGGTTAATTAGCCAAAAGAAATATCTTTTAATCGGTAAAAAGCTTTACAGGAGAGCCCCATAGAGGCTTAAGAAACCCACAAACTAATTACAAGCATTCACCAAATGGGCATGGCTTTCTTCCATGCATTACTCATTCAATACAATCATCTCATTAATCAAGTGAAATGATATTTCCACATCTACTTTTTCTTCTTTTGTACTAAAATGTTTCACAGTTATTTTTTCTTCTCCCTCACTAATAAAAGATGGATGCTAAAGTAGACAACCCATAATTAAAACCCACTTGAAAAGCAATAAACCCATTTTAATACAACAGATAATGGAAGAAAACCTGTTGTTTCCTAAAGCAGGTTCTTTGTGGGTAGCATGGGTGAAGACTTTTCTGTTGAGAGGAAAGTGTTTTTGGATGGTGGAAATCCCTCACTCTTGCTCTTGAAGCTGGGGAAAATTTCTCAAGTTAAGGGATCTAGCTAAACAGTTCTTGCAGTTTAAGGTGGGAGATGGGAGGAGTATTCACCTTTGGAGTGATCATTGGCATCCGGATGGGAGACTTATTGATAAGTATGGATTTCGTATTGTGTATGATACTAGGAGCAATCGTGAAGCTTTGCTGTCAAGTGTATTGAAAGATAAATGTTGGTGTTGGCCACATGCTCGATCTAATAATCTGGTTTTGATACAGAGTAAACTTCATTTAGTTGATATTGGGAAGAAGACCAGCCTATTTGGTCTGTTTCGAGTAAAGGTACATACAATAATGCTGACACTTGGGAAGCCATCAGAGTCAAACTGCCTAAGATGTCTTGGTAGAAAGCTATCTGGTTTGGGTTTGCTATGTCGAAGCAAGTTTTTGTGCATTGGCTTGCTGTGAAGGACTCGCTGTCAACAGGGGCAAGAATGCTGAAGTGGGGATATAAAGGTGACACTTTGTGTGCCTTTTGTAGGAGCTGCATTGAGGATAGGGAGCATTTGTTCTTTCAATGTAGTTTTAGTAGGAGGCTTTGGAGTGGGTTGTTAAAACTGTGTTTAGTGGAGGATATTTTTGTGGATTGGGAGGATGTTTTCAATTGGAGCTTGCAGAAGCTTGGGAACAAAAGCATGAAAGTTATTATGTGTAGACTAAGCTGGAGTGTTGCAATTTATCATCTTTGGAAACAAAGAAATGATATTAGGCATGGAAATTTGATTCGAGCAGAGGAGAAGACTCTTTTGCAGATCAAATGGGAACTCAGGTCCAGAATTATAGCTAAAGGAAAGTTTCCAAGGAATAGAGGGAATTTGATGCTGTGTAGTAGCTGGGATATTTCTGACAGAATACTTGTATAGTTTTTTTGTCTTTACAGATTGGTACAGAGGCTAAGCAATTGTATAGTTTTAGTTGAGTTCTGTTGTTTTGGAGGGATTTGGTATATAGCCCCCTCCCAAAAAAAAGATTCAACTCAAATTTGCATTGACAACTAATCCACATTGTTACACTTATTTTTATATTTTCCTTTTAAAATTTATAATTACTGCCCTCATCAGGGCATTCAGAGAAACAGATAGCGACAAACAATCATTTGCCTTGAATAGGTGGACTTATTACTAGCATTTTTTTTTTCTTCTTAATGCATCTGCATTCCCTAATTATATTATACTATCAAGATAAATTAGAAACAGAAAAAATAAAAAGACGATAAGAATTAGTGCGTAGTACCATGTAATTGTATCCTCTTGCTTCTCTGATTCTCTGCAATTCCTCATCGTTCTCGTAGTTTTCTGGGTTCAAGTGCCAGTACAACACTCCCAAATCTGCATAATCACCAATTCCCATCAACAATAAATAAAATAAAAAATCGTAGACAAAGAGAAAGAGGAAGAGAGAAGGAGGTCTGACCAGCCAAGTGATCCAATGAAACGAACTCTTTGGGATTGCGATGGTGAGGTAGCCTAGGATCTTCTTCGCCCTCGTCCATGAACCATGCCTGTTTTCTCGGTAAATTGTTAGGAGTACAAAACACGACATTTAACGATATTAACAATTGATTAAGATAATAAAATAATACCCAGATTAAGATATTCATCAATAAGGAAACAGTGCTAATTACCAAACTCCGGAGGAAGAAAGAAGTAGAGAACTCACCTCGATTGCCATGGGTGACTCGGTGAAACCTTTAGAAGAAATGGTGAACACACAGTTTGTTTGAGAGTGATATCATACGAGCGGCTTTCCATTTTTGTAATGTTTGATTCTCCAACTTCTGGCTTTAGATTTTCTTGTAATTACTCGTCACATTGTGTGCCACGTGTACTGCTCAATTGTCTCTGGTTATATTTGTGGTGTGTGCCTTTAGCAAAAATATTTTTCGGTAAATTATATTTGTGGTGTGACAAAAATAAAGAGTATATGGTGTAAGTATATAGAGAGAAATTGGACACGTAGGCGTTCGATCGATAGGGTAGTTGACATTGGGTATATTTTTTTAGGGTTTGTTTGAGATTACAATTTTCTAAAGTATGATTTAAAAACGTGATTTTTGAAAATGTAGTTAAGTATTTGACAAAATCGCAGTTTGACCTTTAAAATAGCAGTTTAACATTTAAAATTCTGCGTTTTTAAAAAAACACCTCTTTAGCTGCGATTTGAAAACGTAAATTTTTTGTGTTTTTAAATCACAATTTTTTAAAAATGTAATTTTCAAATAATTTAATTTTTATGATATGGTTTAAAATCATATTTATTGTCTACAAATTCCCAATCCCAAACGCACTATAATTAATAAAAACAATTCTCAATGAGTTTGATCGAAACAGGGGATCTAGCAAAGGCAACCGGTTTGCCACCAAATAACTAACCCGACCAGGCTTTGCACAAAGGGCGAGGGTCGAGCCCAAGGAATTTTGTTTCGAGCCACTAGGCCCAATGAGCCCAACTGGTTAACTAGCCAACTGCACGCACAATGCGACGAAGCTTGAAACAAAGCGGGTGACAGCTGCAACACGCAAAGGAGCAAGGTTCATTTATATTATTATCCTATGTGTATCTTCAACTAGCAGGCGACACGTGGCAAGAGACCTCAGTATAAGACATCATTGACATAGCCGCACTATACAATTATGCGCGGCTAAAAACACGCCTAATTTGGGGTGATAACTGGCCATGCAATTACACAAGGATAATACTCGGTCTAAGGAAAAGGTAACCATTATAGGCACTTGAATTCGCTCACTTCTTCAATCACATCTTACCTCTCGTTATACATTTTTTCTAAGAATTTTTTACTAACTTAAGCACAAGAGATATCCTTGCCAAAGAAAAGATCTACTAGAAATGGGTCAAATGAATAGCACATCTTGTTGGATTCTTGGCCCACCGGCCAAGAAATGAGCCGCCTAAAACAACGATTTGTAGGGATACCGTAATTTAAAGGCTTATTTGCCTGAAACAACACCTACAACAACAAACAAACTTGAGAATAACAGTAGGAAAGAGAGCACTAGTAGTGCCTAGATCGGAGCCGTCGAAGAGGAGCACCACCGCGATGTCCGATGAGAGATGTATCGGGCAATGTAGGCTTTATACACACTAAATTTGTATATGCAATTAGATTTAGGGTGTAGGCAAAAGAGGATGCTAACTATAGAGATCTAGTGAAAAAGAAAAGAAAAGACACTGTTAATCTGTTGCATAAACCGAAAAAGGAGTGACGATGCGTGCAAGACACATGCACCAAAGTTACTCACGGTGTTCATGCATAGGTATAAAGGATAGCGATGGGTACAATGGAGGTCGCTGAAGATGAATGGGTGACAAGTAGGCTGAGGAAGGAAGGGAGACGTGATAAATCTAGCTTCCAAGTTATAGACAAAAAAGGGGAGAAAATGAAAAAGGAAGAAAAATAAAATGAGGAGGGAGAGGCCCTGGTCAACACTCACTAGGAGAAATTAAGGCACTCATAGGAATGGCCAACTCATTGGAGCGAGGGAGAGAGAGAGAGAGAGAGAGACGAGTTCCGTAGAGAGTTTTGGCTTTGCATAGTTAAACAAAACTTTTCAATTATGAATCTGTGACGACTGAGTAAAGAAAAATATTTATCAATCATGATTATTTAAAAACTTATGAGTTTCTCCTTTTTTTTTTTTCATTTATTATCATGACTTACTATTGTGTTNGGATAATAAAAGGCAGTTCAATTTTATTTGGGTAAGTAAAAAGCGGTTCAATTTTTTGTCTTAATTGTTCATGACCATAAAATAGGAATCACACAAGCTCCAAAAAGAAAAAAAAAAACTCTCTATTTTAAATGAAATGGATAAGATTCGGTAAGTGTAAATTGAAGAATAGAATTTTCATTTTAATTATTTTTGAATAATTCTATCACTCAATTTGTACTAACTAGACTCTATTTATTTTATTTAAAATTGAGAAGATCCTAGTCCTCCATAAAAGGCACATCCTTAAGGTGCCGGCATTAGTTGTAGGGGTTCAAGTTATCACAATTCTTTTTTTTTTTCTTCAAGTGCATTTAAGATTACAAGGAAAATATAAAATTAGTCCACGTAGTTTACCTAATTTACAATTAGCTCCCTATGATATCAAAATGAACTTAAAAGTCCTTGAAGTATGCAAAAATAATAATAATAATAATAATAATAATTATTTACTTCCACTAACTTAACAGATTCCGTTAGTTAAACATTGACTTAAATAGGACACGTGTCATAATTTTATTAGCTTTAATGTGTCACACTTACAGAATCTGTTAAGTTAGTAGACATAATTTGACTATAAGAAGTAAATTATTATTNCACTATTGTGTTTGGCTAATAAAAGGCGGTTCAATTTTATTTGGGTAAGTTAAAAGCGGTTCAATTTTTTGTCTTAATTGTCATTACCATAAAATAGGAATCACATAAGCTCCAAAACAAAAAAAAAAAACTTATCTCTATTTCAAATGAAATTGATTAAATTCAGTAAATGTAAATTGAAGAAGAGAATTTTCATTTTAATTATTTTTGGATAATTCTATCACTCAATTTATACTAACTGGACTCTATCTATTTCATTTGAAATTGAAAGGATCCTGGTCCTCCATAAAAGGCACATCCGTAAGGTGCCTGCATTAGTTGTAAAGGTTCAAGTTATCACAATTCTTTTTCTTTTTTTTTCAAGTGCATTTAAGATTATAGGGAAAATATAAAATCAGTCCACGTAGTTTACCTAATTTGCAATCCATTAGTTAAATACCGACCTAAATAGAACACGTGTCATAATTTTATTGACTTTAATGTGTCACACTAACAAAATCTGTTAAGTTAGTGGACATAATTTGACTATAGGAAGTAAATTATTATTTTAGTATATCTTAAAAGACCTTTGAGTTCATTTTAATATTACAAAGAGCTAATTGCAAATCAAGTAAACCACAAGAATTGATTTTGTTTTTTTCTCGCAAAATTATATTCAATGGATCCGAGCTCCTCTCTTTTGTTTATTAAAAAAAAGAAGAAGAAGAAGAAGAAGAAGAAAGTAAGAAGAAATGCCGTAAACTTGTGCTTCAATTAAAGCCATAAAAGGTTTTTCTAATTTAATTTTATAATGCTTAAGTAAACTTTAATTTCCAATTAAATAGGAAAAAATTGCTTATTTGAGCTTTGTTGATACGCTTTAAAAAATGAACGTGGTCCCATACACTTTTCAATTCCCATGGCGATAAAAGTACGCTTTTTTCTATCACATTCAACATTCAACATTTTAACTGCCATGGCCCAAAATGACTTTTTCAATGCAATGATAGGGCAAATTGGCAATGAGACCCCACGTGCTGACAACACACGTGGTTTACCGTATGATAAACCTCTTTTGAAGAAGGCCTTCCATGGTTATTGAAAACCTTTGGAATGACCTTAAGCCAGGTCCAATGGCAACAAGAATCACTAGCCGGCCGAATATCAGTGGTAACACAACCGACCAAGCTTCAAGATATTAAGGTCGGCCAAAACCTAAATTAATTAGGACAGTCAAACCAAACCTATCAAAAATAAATAGGCACAAGGAGCATCACGAGGGACTGCTCCTACAGTATCTTACCCACTTTTATTTGGATTAATAACATTATGTTACAACTAAAGAATAACAGAAGCATAAGCTAAGAAAGTGAACGCTGCATAATCAAATTCTGTTAAGCTCCAAACCTCCTATCAAACAACTATGAGCCAAAAACACTAAAATAAAAAAAAAGGTGCTAGATCGTTGAAAAGTACCCTCATTTATTCTAACCAAACACTCTTGTTTTCTCAAGTTTTTTTTTATTTTTGGTAACTAAAAAGGTTGTTAATACCAGCCGGCAGCACGATGGGATGGGCATCAATTGCTTTGTGGGTGAACCCCAATCAAATTACATTTGGATCCTCTCCATTTTGGTTGACGTGGAGAGGAGCCGGGCAAAATAAATGAGTAAAATTACAATTCTACCCCTTACAAAAGGATAGAAATATAATTCTACTATTATATTTTGCATGACTGGCTATTCTTCATTTTAACTGAAATGGAGAGAATCTCGGACCATTCAAATTTGGATTGTAGTGGTTGGCTACCCAACCATTGTGGATGGGGGCCCCTTTAACCCACAGGAGGTTAAGGCCAATAACCTTGGTGGTTAAACTCTAGCTTTATTGTCCCAGTACAAGCTCACGTTACAAAGCTCGACTTCTCAAGTTAATTTCTCTTTCAAAACCAATTCCTAACTTAGGCATTGAAGTGACCCCGTTGAACCATTAGCTAATCACTTTGACCCCTTTTTGTTCTTACTCTTGCAGGCATTGTTGATCTACACAGTCAATTGACATCTTCAAAGGTCGTTAATTTCGTTGTTTCTTGGTTTTGATTTTTACTTTCAAGAGTGAATAATTTCCCAAAACGAGGAAAAATTTGAACACTAAAAAAGTTGAGAAATGCTACACTCCCAAGTACATGCACTAACGTGACAGTAAAAATTATTATTAAATTTTGGATAAATCACTATAAGATTGTGGATCCAAAGGTTATTTTTACTGTCTCGTCAAGGAATGAGAGTAACATTTCTATAAAAAAAAAAAAATTCTCAAAATTTTGGAAACAATGGTATAACACATCGCTCGAGGAAGCCGTGTCAATAACCCATAGTAACAACCCGATTAACTGTCAAAAAAAAAAACTTAAAATAACACCTCTATTAGGACCACTGTGGTCACTACCACTATCTGTAACCCTAATCATCCATCTGAAAAAGAATACAACTACTTCAACTTGTAGAATAAGCCATTAGCATAGCAAAAGATAGCATACCTTTACATAATGAACAGAAAATGGTTGCCTGCGGCTCTAATCTCAACTACCAAATCTTACTCTCGAAAAAGAGAAATTCCTAAGGATGGCAAAATGATTCTTGATATTACAAAATTGATGAGGTGAGTGAACTCATACCATTTAGAAAAGAGGATTCTCCAAGCATCGTCTCCAGAAATAGACAGTAAAAACTTCACTGTCTGCAGAGCCAGCCCAAAATCATGCAAAAGAGGATTCTCCAAAGCATCCCTTCTTTCATATTTGGCATAGTGGTTATCAAAGAAGTAGAGCTCTCTATTTAATTGCCAACTCCATCTGACCTAGAAAGTGGTTCCAATTCAGCATTCTTGGACATCTGCAGTGCAGCGAATGTATTACTCATAAATGGAGGACAATCAGTTCATAAGGAACAGATTTTATTTTGATCAACACTTCCGGATGGTTATGAGTCTTATACCCGGTCAAGAAAGATATACTCCAATAAGTTAAAAGGTTGGTATATAATAATACCATTTCTGAGTGGCCTCTTGATCATCGACATAAATATCTATGATCACATCCAATCTATCTGTTTTATGACATAATTTTTTGATTCATAAGCTCTAGAAGTTCTGTAAACAAGTTATGCCTATTACAAGTCATGAAACATGCAGAGAAAGAACTATGTAGCTTACCTTTGTCATTGAGATCAACAGCAAGACCAGCACTCTTTAGCTGATTGTCGACAGAGCTACTCAAGGCTTGTCGCAGGCCATGCTGGGGTGGAGAGCTCGTGTTACTCCGGCTCGATATCCCATTTGGGGTTTGCGTCCTCACTTGATGGTTCAAATAAGTCTCCAAGCTAGTCATCACTCCCGTACTTTTCTTGCTCTTTAATCTTCCCCTTAAAGAAAGAAAACGTTATGTGATGAGACCGAAGGCTTGAAAAGAATCCCATCATGATACAAGGTTATTAATGTCATGCACTGACAGATAATTTATTCAGATTAGGTACCTGTCTTTCCGTTTTTCGCGAAATCTCTGCAGTGAGGCTCGTCTGTTCGCCTGACCCTCTACATCTTATGAGAGACCACCAAAAGTTTAGAGGGCAAATAAACAACTGATAAGTCCCATGTATTATTAACCAAGGGAGCTTCTTTACCTAATTAAGGGAGCTTCTTTACCTAATTAATTCCTCTAAATTATTATCATCAGTCTCCATAGCACGCAAAGAGGTCTCATTAAGGCAAAGCTTCAATATCCTATTAAATGTATCTGTGAAAGTGATGTATTTAGGTCTTTACTAATTATTCAAGAGTTAAATGTAGAAAGAATATTTCAAATGGAAGCACCATGGTATATCTTAAATCACTAGTAGTTCCAACATCTATTATCTTTGGGTTAAATATACTTTAACTCCCTCAACTGACAACCATTTTTTATAAAGCCTCACGTACTGACAGTTGTGACACTGGGGTCTATCAAACTACCATTTTATTGTAATTTAACCCCTTCCATTAGAGTTGACCGTCAATTTGGAAGGAAAAGCAGTCACGTGCATGGCATGTGACCACTTTTCTATCATGCTTCCAATAATACCCCTCATTTATTTAAAACCAAATTAATTTAATAATTACTAAAAAAA
>FXXK01000616.1:0-54178 GCA_900184695.1 Betula pendula | reverse complement strand
AATTAAAATAATATTAATTAATTAATTTTTTTTCTTTTTTAAAAAAAAAAAAAATTGCCATGATTTTGAGTGGTTGAACCACCCCATGGGCTGGTTTGGCCACCCAAAATCATGGTTTGGGGTGGCAAGCCACCCCAAGAGGCAGCCAGTGGTGGTTCACGGCAACCCCCAAACCCATAGGGGTGGTTGCAAGCCACCCCATGGTGCCTAGGGGGTGGCCGCCCCCAACCCACTCGTAGCCACCCCCATGATGGCTGCCACTCCCGTTTCTACCTTCTTTTCTTTTTAATTTTTTGGCTTTTTTAAACTATTTTTTTTTTCAATTTTTTTAATATTTAATTTTTAATAAAAGTAAAAAAAAAAATAGTGACATTGCAAAATTGTCTGAAAATAAAAAGAGATGACCACTTTCAAATTCAAGAAAAACTTATGCAGTTAAAACCGAAAAAATAAAAAACTTTTCAGTATTATTTAAATTGATGCTTTGATTTAGGTATTTATTTTAGATTATTTTTCCAAACCACCCTAAAACTTTATTATTATTTTTTCAATTTTTATTGTTAATAACAGTAAAAAAAATAAATAATAAATAATGTGACGTGGCACCCATTGAGACTTTAGATTTTTTTTTTTTCTGAAGATTTTGGTCAAATTTGGATTTTTGTCCAACATAATGGTCAAGACTAACAGAGAGGGCTAAATTACAACAAAATGGTAGTTTTATGGACCCAAGTGTCACAGTTGTCAGTTTGTGGGGCTTTATCAAAAATGGCTATCAATTGAAACTAAAGTATATTTAACCCATTATCTTTTCTCCTTAAATGAGAGCCATGAAAATTATATGCAAATTAAGCATGCTATAAAATTGAAAGCAAACTGAAGTTTCTTACCAGGGTCACGAGAAGTGTTCCCTTTCTCCCTGTACTGCCCAGAATATTCTGTCATCTTCTCTGTAAATCAAATCAAATTCACCAGTTACCTAGCAACCAATCTCTCAAAGTTACCCTTTTTAGTATAGGTATTTCAATATTGTCAATTGCGAAAGGGTTTGCACTATTATAATGTTAAGAGCCAATGTCATAGATCTATTCTGTCAGCCTTGCCAAGTTGACTCATTATTAATGCATGCAAAACTCAATGAATTTAAGGCATTGTTTGGAACTTTTCAAAAGATGATCCAGGAAATTGATCTACAAGCTCTAAATTGACCCATTTTAGGTGCAATTTGCATTGGAGCCATGCATAGTATGAAACCAAGCAATGAACAAGACAAGTACAGTGAGCCTATATCATTGAAAATAACTTCAAACAATTAAGTCCTTTTCACTTTGGCTATATATATATATTTTTTTGATAAGTACTTCGGTTAAAAATTATGCAAAAGCAAGGGAAAAAAGAAGTTAGTTATGTCCTCCATTTCCAAATATGAAAGAGGGAGATGCCTGGACCATTTACAGGATCTACTTCTCCATTCACCAAATGCAGCTTAGTATGCTTTCAAGTATAGCTGAAGCAATACTGAGATAAGATAATCCATAGCCTTCCAGCATTATAGCATTCAAAGAGTCAACTAGCAAATTGTTCCCAAAAGTTACCTCCTTGCGTGATCTGTGCGATTGTGGTACTAGTAGGAATAAGGCAATCTTTTTCACTTGCTGTCTGTAAATGGCATGGAAAGGACCAAAGAGATGCACCTCTACCTAGTGTATCATCCTGAGGCAAATGAACTGGACTTGCTGCAAGGTGCATGATTCCCCGTGCCTGCAAATCCAGATATGGCTGTAATGGAAGACCAACAGATGACTGGAGTTACCGCCAGGTATCCAAGCAAAGAGGAAGGTCTATTACCTTCTCAAGTGGCACTCCATCGTACACATTCACCTTGCCACAGTAGAAAATCGTCATTTGTCCCACTGACCCATTTGTTGCACACGGGCTCCTGTGGCCACATTTTCAAATACTTCTTTTCTAACACTTATTAAAAATTATCAGCAGAAAAATTGGCTATTTAACTAAGATGGAGTGTGGCCTGAATTCCACCACCCATAGTACATGTAGATGTGCCTATTAATCTAAACTAAACACAGGTTATGCCACTCTTTTACGGAAAGTAGTCATAGAATTTGTGCTTGCCATATAAAACTTAATATATGCTTATATCATCAAAGTTATGAAATAAAGAAAATTACACTCTCAAAGTGCAAAGCAACATTCACAATGAGATGCTGTTCAGCAAGTACAAAACAAGGTGATTTCTGGTCTGGTGCTTTCACATCCTCCAAGCTAATCATTAGATGACTTTAAACGGCCATTAACTCCAAATTTTAAATTAAAAAGAAAAAAGAAAACTAATGATTTTACTTGTCTTGAAACTCAGCACTAAAAAGAACAAAGCATCCGTTCTTTCCTACAATTTCACCTGCTAAAATACTATTTGGTGAATAGAGATCTTTGCAAGTTGCAACAGAAGAGGAGAACATGGAAGAAGAGAAGGAAAAGAAACGAAATATACGACAAAGTTATTAGGTATACAAGCTCTGAGGTGTGGAAAAGCCCTTATCATACTGTTAAACCCAACCCTATTCTTGACCTTAAAAGAGAATATGAATAAAGGAATTCATTCATTATATGCAATTAAAAACTTGTTTTTGTTGATTATAAACCATTTTCTTGCAGAAATATAAACAACTAAGGCCAAAATGTGGCTTTCAGATAAGGAATTGACAATGGGGTGAGATATTGCACTAATATGGATGGTTCACTAAAATTAAACCAGGAAGAGTTGAATGGGTTTTTCAATTTAAAGCAGCTTTCATGTTACAGAGGTTTTTAGTCAACTAACTGAAAAAGGTTATGGAAAAAAAAAATCACAGTTTGACTGTTGGTTAAGTCCCTCTTCATGCTATGGCTTGCTCGATACAGTCAAAGACTAATCAACAGATGACAGTTTTATATCACCGTGGTCTACATAGGGAGGGATACGCGCAAAAACTTTCCATTTCATTGCATAGTAGGGATGCATGCTGCTAAGAGAATAGAAGAGTATCAAGTGTATAATAACTAATGAATACAATAAGTTTGAAAGTGCTATTATTAGGAAGTTGGCCCATTCAATGTTCCTGTCACACCCATTCAGCAGCTAAGCATGCTTACAAGTTTGTTCTTCTAAATCTCCTCCTCTTTCTAATCTCCCTTCTTATTGAGCACAAAAACTGATTTAGCCGATATAGAGTTGTTTTCTATATCTGCCATCACTTCAGATCACCTTCCAAGTTATATTTCCCTCTAAAAAGGTTTTGAAACAAATTCAAATATATTCTACTTGTTATCAATGTAGGTTAGGATACACTCAACACCAACTCCACAATCCTTGACTTGGTCTTCTTTTTCAAGAAACTCAACCAACAACCTCAGGGGGTCGCTGTTGTTCAAACTTTATCAAGCCCATCTTGTTAAGTCAAAACACCTCATATGTATCATTCAAAGTTCGGCTACCATTTTGTCAAGTTGAAACAACACCCACATACTGTCAAAAGCACCAACACCCACCAGTACCCAACACATCACACTATCACCCGACTACCACACTAACTCAATAAAAAGAAACTTTAGCAGTCAAACATTATCCGCCTGTTAGACTTAATTTTCCTTTGAGCAGAAGAACATTGAATGGGGACATGCATTTTCCGGTTACACCAAACACTAAAAAAACGTGAAACATAGAATAAAAAAAAAGACATAAACTCACAACCACATTGAACAATCAAACTCAGATCCCAAATTAACACCACTCAATAACTTCCGAGTTAAAACTACAATGAGCTAATTAGAGAACATTAACCACAAACCAAATACTTTGCGTTGAAGACCAGACCTCGGACTGATCGCATTGTTCTCTATCTCGGCCGGTCGATCCCCCGAGGGAGCCGATATCGGCGTGTCCTTTCTTCCATGCGATTCCTCCGCCGATACCGAAACCTGGACATCAGGACTCGGTTCTTTAACCGAATCAACCGAATTCGAAGTCACCTACACATATAATCAATCATTCACAAAACGTGTTATCAGCATTTACTCACATTGTTAAACTATAAAACAAAAATCTCTGCTTGGTAGTTGAGAAAATCTTAGCTCTTTATTATAAAAAGAGAGGGAGCATTTCGGCCAAAGTAGGACAACTATTTTCCTAGGAATTTCTCGGGAACCAAACGGGGGAGGGGAAGAGGGAGGGTAAGAGCGAGTGAGACTCACGCGCGGCAGCGAAACGACGGCCCTGCGCAGAGCTCCGGCGCCAGAATCGTCTTCGCTCGGCTCCAGCAGAGCCTTGAGTGAAATCACCTGCTGGATCGCCTGCGATTTGTTCCACGAAGGCCTGCGCATTCCTGTACGGACACGTGTCATTCCCTTTCTTTGAAAGAGGAAAATATTACTTAAATCATACATATAAAATATATATATATATACACGCATAGAGAGAGAGAGAGAGAAAGAGGGGGTAGCGGAAAATAGGGAGGGAGAGGAGGGGCAAAGGTGGAAAAGGAGAACCTTTATCTTTGAGGTATTTGCGGCAGTCTTCGCGGGTGAGCTGGGAAATGTCTTCCTCGGTCAGCTGGCAGAGGGGTTTGTCGAGAATGGACCGGAACGACGTCGTCGCGGCGTTCATGGCCTCGGATTGCGGCGAGGATCTCTCCGGGCGCACAGCCCTTTGTAATTTTCGGCTCGGTGTGGGGGTTAATGTGTTGGGAGAAGTGGGAGAAAGTGTGTAATTGTGTGTGAGAGAGAGAGAAACGGCGAGAGAGAGTGAGTGTGGGGGGGGCGGGGGGGGGCTGGGGGTTGAGAGAGAGGAGAGAGAGAGAGAAAGGGGTCGCGGCGTCTCTCCTCTTTGCTAGGGGCTTTTTAGAAGCTAGAATGCACCCTAGGCTGCCACGTAGTGTGGCTGTCTCAATTATTATGGACTAACCACTAGTAACCAGTGGGGGTCTTTAATTATTTATTTCACAAAACCTTAATCCGTTCCAGGATGAATGAATGCTTGCTTTCTTTGTTTGGGGAAAAAAGTTGTGAAAAATATCTCTCGCCTTGTCAACAACTTAGAATATAATCGTATATAAAATATCAATGTTGGATTTCTTCAAGTCACACATGTGGGCCACTTCTTGGTAAGAGTGTTCATTTAATATTATGGTTAGGTTGGTCTCTTTAAAATTACTTTTTGAAAAATAAATCTTTCTATTTTTATTAAATATCTACGTCCAATTCTCCAAATTAGAAATTCACTTTCATTAAAATATAATTTTTTAAAATTTTTTTTAACATCTATATAGAAAAAAAGAAAAAGCTATGAGAGAGAATTATTAATTTAATAAAGAGTAAAGAGTAAATAGTACTTCATATTAGTAAGGAAAATTATTCATACTCTCAACTTTTTTTTTTTCAAAATAAAAAGCCGAATAAAAGCTCCAAGACATTCCAAAACACATTTTTACTTTCTAAAATACGGAAACCTCTACTTTAAAGAGCAAGATAAAAATGCTCTAAACACTAAATCTTCCCCTCCTCTTTTTTCTCTCTAAAAATTAACTTTCACTTTTAATATTTTATTAATCACTTTTTAACATCTTTTTGTCACTTTTTATATTACAAAAATTATCTTTTTATTATTACTCAAATAAAAAGCTTACTAAAAAAGTATAAAAAATTTATTATATTCTTTATACTTTATATTATATTATTAACTTTTTATTTCTATTAAAAACAAAAATCCAAAGTATTTAATAACATAGCCTATGTGTAAAGTGGGGACTTGTATGTGATGCATGAGTCGGTCATTACGGACCGTCAATGACCTATAACACCTCATTTAGCCTCTAGTGTTTACCTTTAGCTTAAGTCTTTCCAAACCTCCCCATTTACCAACAAGCTTTTGTCTCTTCCCACAAGAAGGAAAAACAAAATAAATAAATAACAACAAATGTGAGCAATTTCTGCCCATCTTTCTCGAAGTTAAGTAGGTAAAAGGACATGTGTGAGATTCAGTAGTTAAAATTCAAAAACATTTGACATTTGGTGGTGGTCACAATTAACGAGAAAACTAAAAAAAATTATAGTTGAATAGAGTGCAGTAGATATAACGGTTGTATTTAAGTCAAGGGGAGTCAGTATTTAATTGTTAAACTCAGTTCAATTGAATCATGTGAGTGTTTCAGCTTAGCTCAAACACTAGTTAAGCTTGAACTTTCATTCGAACTTGGCTCGCGAAATCCTTTGTCGAGGGTGAGCTTGACTCGAACTCGACAAGGATCTCAGGCCTAACCCTTATTGAGTACTCGATTGGCTCAAGTTCGATATTTTTTTTATAATTTCTCGATTGAAAAAATTAATCTAATAAAATTAAAATCTAAATGAACCAAAATACCAATTTTTTATTGAAAAATATTTTACAAACTACAAGCATTCAAATAAAGAACAACATTCTTGTCTTTGTAATTATCTCTTTAAATTACACATTTTCAACATGAATAGAACTTTATGTGAAAAACAAATTACAAATACAATCAAATTCAAAAGACTTTACATAAACGGCAAATACAATCAAATTCAAAGGTCTTGACAATATGAACTTTACATTTTGAAATAGCAAACAAGAGAAACAACAACCTATATACACACTACAAAAATAGTGTTAAGATTTTTTTTACTCTCTTGTAATATTTACTAGTTGTCTAACATTGGTAATTAGTAAACATGTCAAGAGAGGTTTGATAATTATACAAGATTTATTTAAAAGCCTTAATGGTGAGACAACATACATGACCTCAAATATGGAATCACAACACTTCAAAATAATAAGCCCCATCAAACAAGAAAACAAACAAAAAAATTGTCTAATAAAAACCTCTAAACAAAATATGTTAGGATAACAGTTCATAATACATTATCAAATTACAACACTTAATACTTTTTACAAATTGAAACTACTAAGGTAATACAATTTCCACCAAAGTCGGATCCTCCAGCTACATAAACAAATGAGTTAGCATTTTGTAAATGACAATAAAAAAATAGTGAACATATACATAAAAGCAACACTTACTTCTAATGTCTTTTTTAAGTCCATAAAGTGCCCTCACCCAATCAACCACACATAGCAACATTTGCACTATTTCAATTGATAATGATTCCCAATATAGATCAAATATCTGACTACCAACACTAAATATTGACTTTGAAGTCACCGTGGTAGTAGAAATTGCTAATATGTCATGTGCCATCTTAAACAAGATACGATACTTGAGGTTGTTCGCTTTCTACCACTCCAAATAATCAAAATCCATATATAAACCCTCCTCACGTATAAAAACATCCTCCTCTAAATATACATCCAAATAAGTTTTAGGGTTAAATACAGTTTGCCCCCCTCCTCAAACTATACCCACTTTTTCAATTCGGCCACTGAAGTTTAAAAACTGACAATGTACTCCCACAAAGTTTCAAAATTTTTTAATGTCGTAATTCCGTCACCTTTGATGGAATTTTACTCATGTGCGCGGCACATGCAATTTTTAGAAAAAAAAAATGTCTAAAATGCCCCTAATAATCGATAAAAAAAAAATCAAAAAATCATGGGCCATTTGAAAGTGGCCACCCCACCCCCATTTGGGCCATTGGAGGTGGCCGAACCACCCCCATTCGGCCATAAGGGGGTGGCGGAGCACCCTTTTTTTTTTCTTTTCTTTTCTTTTTCCTAATACAATTACTTTTTTTAAAAAAAAAAATCTATTAACAAATATTAGTAGAAAAGACCAAAATAACCCTAATTCCATCTAAGAAGACAGCTAAGAGTAATGAAGTAGTGACATTGAAAAATCTTAAAATTTTGCAGGGATACACTGTCAGTTTTTAACCTTCGATGACCGAATTAAAAAAGTGGGTATAGTTTAAGGGGGCAAACTGCATTTAACCCTAAATTTTAATAGGCTAAACATTATCAACACTTCTTACAAAAGATTGAAATAGTAACCTACTGCCACTTTTTTAACACTTCTCTCAATAGTACTAGTAGAAGAACCTTCACCAGTTCACTTTGTTCAATTATTGTTGAATAATGATACTTCACATACTCATCATATAACTTATGCAAGAACTTTAAGAACAAATTCAATATTCCTAGTGTCTTCTAGCATTCGAAAAATTACAGGAAAACAAAACTGTGTCAACTCCATTTTGAACCTTAGATCTAACATTGCAATTATTGCCATCAACAAATTATATTCACCCCAGTGCTTTCCAAACTTATTATTCATTCTTAGTGTCGTTACTTTGATGTACTCATTCTAATATCTAGACTTCTTAACCAATACATATTTTATTCTCCACACTTTAGGAAGAAATAAATTAACAGTTTGATAGTTACTTTCTAATATCATATTTATCATTTCATTAAAAACTTCCAAGACCTAACACACATTCTCTACTTTAACCCACTTTTCAACCGTCGGCACCCAATGAAAAAATTTGCTGCCTATCTTCATACTTAAGGGAAACTTTCCTAAACTCTAATACAGCCACCAACATCAAGTAAGTGCTATTCCATTGAGTAGAAACATTCAACAATAATTTATTTGAAGACAATTACAATTGTTTTGCAAACTCACCAAATTGCCTCAATCTCCCCTCCAATGCAACAAAGTATTTCATACCTTCCCGAACACAATAGACAATATGCCCAATTTCACCAATTTTTTTTTTGGACCAACAAATTAGTTATGTGCACTTAACATCACACATGAAACATCTGTCCCCCAACTAGCAATATTTTTTTCAAACTAAAATCGTCTTTTGAAATGCTAATAGCAACTTCATTAGATCTTGCATTGTCTATTGTTATTGTAAAGACTTTATTTTCAACCTCCAAATTTGTCAAACACTTCTAAAGAGCATAAGCAATAATAATCCCATTGTGTGGAGGCGGTACATTACAAAAGTTCAATATACGTTTTTGTATAAGCCAATTAAAATCAATAAAATGACATGTCACTACTATATATGAAACTTTTTGGCTCGAGGTCTACATGCCAATTGTAATATTAACTTTGTTAACAACTCTCAACAAAATTTTCAATTTCTTCTTGTAACATCCACGATTTTAAATAGAAAATCAGACATTGAAAATTGCTAAGGATAATAAAATAGAAATGCACCACAAATTGTAATAAGCTAAGCATGATTTCACCCCAATGGTTTCAGGTCAATTA
Organism: Betula pendula; assembly: GCA_900184695.1. Classification (NCBI taxonomy): domain Eukaryota; kingdom Viridiplantae; phylum Streptophyta; class Magnoliopsida; order Fagales; family Betulaceae; genus Betula; species Betula pendula. Next base: position 44,924 of record FXXK01000616.1, on the reverse strand, counting down.
GAAGTCAAAACCTTGAATTTAAGACTTAGAAAAATTATAAATTAGAGAGACCGTCCAAACAAGGCTGTAGGAAACTTGGGGAGCATGATCAATGGTGTTGATTGAATTACGTGCAGATTGGAGGGATGGGATGGACATTAGTGCAGATTGATGAGGATACATCCGAATGAGAGGAAATTCTCGCCCAAATGAGAGAAGATATTCACGTGTCACAAAAGCGCTAGAACAATGTGGTTGATAGGCATGCAACTAATTATGTTGACGCGATCTCATCTGAACGAGCTTAGTAACTCGGTCGAACGAGAATGAACAGTACTCAAAAATTTTGGCAATGAGTATGCCAGTCAAGTGAAGGTTTTCAAATCACACTATTTGCCTTTGTCCAGTGACTGAGATAGTCGAAATTTTTGAAGGAAAACTATAACACCCTGCTTAAAAGATTAGGGTTAAGGGTTTTCTTATTTCAGTTATTTGGTCTAAGCATGTTTAGAGTTAGTCTCAAGTCTCAAAAGGGGTAGAAAATGATATTGTTGGACACTTGGGAAGATTTCTGTGCAGAATGATTGATCGCCCTCAAATAATTATCGAATAGTGCTGCTTAAGACCCTAACAATTGATCAGTGCCTTAAACAATCGATTAGTGGCAGTCTGCTTGTGAATAAGAATTGGTCATAGAATGTCTAATACATCACCAAAAGGAATACTAACTAATGAAAGTCGTTTAGAAAACTACATAGAATGTCCTCAAAGAAATAAGAACGATGAAATTAAGCTTAGACAATTGCATCTACCTTTGGGGCCTCTTGCTCGACTCTTAAGAGTGGCTTCTTTGTAAAACATATTGTTTTAAATATGGAAATCAATACAAGTAAGTCTGCGATTTAGTAAATAAAACACCAATGATAATACACTCATGAGGTGAGCCCCCTTTTATAAACATGTAAGTACAGTATTTCATGCATTAATGTTTCTCAAAAGTGGTAAGTTTACAAATATCTCAATTGATGCTTTAGAACTTGTAAGACAACATGATTTGCTTTAAATCAATGATTCGAGCAAAATATTCTGATACAAATATGTAGATGTTCATTTATGTCATAATTAACTCTCCTCCATATTAACTATTAGTACCCGTAATCTTCTTATAGTAAGGTTTGTACGTCCCATGGGATCCCTAGTAGGCTAGTACAACCCAACTGTCACGAGCAATGCACGTAACGCGATACCCTAGTTGATCAACATCATGAATGGAGAGTACAACTAATAGTTAATAATTTGGCCATATGGTCAAGTATGTATAATTTATAATGCACATGTCATAATAATGTTTTTCAATAACAATTTCACAATGTTTATAATTTCGAGTGGCCATGTCAAATAGTCTACTATTTTCATTCTCTTATACAAAATAATAGTGTAATAATCATGCAGTCAATTATTTGTGGTAAATAATGAGTTTCAATGTAGATTTTGGGCTCACACCATAATAAAATATAGTATTTCATGCTTGTACAAAAATACGCATTTATTGCTATCAAAATAAACATGCTTGCAAAAGTCATCATTTGGTGTTTTCACATGTATTTAATTAGCTTGCGCATAATACTCCTTGACAAAGTCTCCTCCATAAGCCTCCGCTCCCTCGTTTGCAAATGTATCTTATCATTAGTTTGGCACTCAAATCATAAACTCTAACATAATACCTAAACCCTAAAGATTCTACATTCTATGCTGGTCTCGTTTGAACGTGGTTTAAATAGTAGTTCGCACAAGTGTCCTCGTTAGAACAAGATTTGTATGGGACTCCCAACACATGTCTCGTTCGAATGGTAGTGACCCACAGTCAAACGTCTGCTCATCATTTTCTTCGAAACTTCCTTCGTTCAAGTCCCTATTTTTTGCCCCATTTTCATCCTCCAAACATCTTAGAACCCTAAAAACATCGTCTTAATGCTAAAGTCTTTAAGATCTAACCTACAAATCTCAACTATTTATCTCCACTCCCATTTTCCTTCAACACTCTCTTCAAGACAGCTCTTAGCTCTAGATATTTAGACCCATTTACCTCATTTACCTTAAACCTCGCCCCCTTTTATAGTGCCTAACCCGTTTGGTAGCCCTAGCCCTTCAAAAGTTCCACCTTTTCTCCCAAAGATTGGGTTTTTCCTTATGAAAAACCCATCCTTCCCTCAAACAACCTAAACTCACACACACATACACACACCCCCACAAAATACACTAAAACATAGTCCCTATAAAACTTTAACTCCAGGCCCAGCCATTATTGGGCCTCACTTTGTTGTCTCTTCCTATAATTTATTTCTCTATTCGCCTCAATATAGACTAGACTGAGGTATGCTTTCAAAATTTTCACACCCGATTTCTAAACAACAAGTACTAATATATGCAACGTTATTTCCGGCTATGGTTTTCCGTATCAAATCTACTGAGAGCTTTGAATAGAAGGTTTAGAGAAGATGGAAAACTATTCTCATTAGATTAAACTGATTACAATAGAGATATATATATATACTAGAGAAACAGAGTATCAAAACTATACTAAGTGAATAGTAAGGTAAACAGTGCTAACTGATTTACAGAGTAGCTTCTTTTTCAGCCTCTGTGGCTAAAACTGAATAACTAAAACTAAAACTAACTAATCTGTTATTTGACAGCTAAGCACGCCCACATTGTATACACTTCACTTTGTACGACAGGAAATTACTTCCTATTACTCCCCCTCAAGATGATATATGTCAAGTATATGCATCTTGGACAATAACTCATGAAATAGAATAGCACCAAGAGGTTTGGTGAATATGTCTGCTAACTGATGCCGTGAAGAAACATGAAGAGTGTGGATTAAACCAAGTTGAATTTTCTCACGGATAAAGTGACAGCCCAATTCAATATGTTTTGTTCTTTCATGGTAAACCATGTTGGCTGCTATATGGAGAGCTGCCTGATTGTCACAATAAAGGAGTGCTAATTCAGGTTGAGGGATGGTGAAATCCTTGAGAAGTGAAAATAACCAGAGAAGTTCACAACATGTGGAAGCCATAGAGCGATATTTGGACTCAACAGAAGAGCGAGATACAGTTTGTTGTTTCTTAGACTTCCAAGAAATCAATGAATCGCCAAGAAAAACACAAAAACCAGTTGTGGATCGTCGGGTGTCCATACAACCCGCCCAATCAAAATCACAAAACGCCTTGAGGCGAAAATTTGATGAGGTGGGAAAGAACAGACCCTGACCAGGAGCATTTTTATGTATCGAAGTACTCGATGTGCAGCATCTAAGTGAGGTTGTCTAAGAGTATCCATGAACTGACTTAGGAATTGAACAGAGTAAGCTAAATCAGGTCTTGTAATTATGAGGTAGATTAGTCTCCAATTAGACGCGTGTAGCTTGTTGGATCTTCTAACAGAGGGCCATCATGCTTAGAGAGTTTCAGATTTTGCTCCATTGGAAAGGATAATGGTTTGGAAGCAAGTAAACCAGAATCTTCCAAGACTTCTAATGCATACTTTCTTTGACACAATGAAATTCCCTTATCATAAATTGCCACTTCTAAGCCAAAAAGTATTTCAAGGATCCTAAATCCTTAAGATGAAATTGATCATTAAGGTAACTTGTAAGTTGAGTAATAGCTGCAGAATCATTATTAGCAATGACAATGTCATCAACATATACTAAGAGGGCAATAAAGGAAGATCCTTGAGTGCGTGTAAACAAAGAGTAATCAGACTTAGACTGATGAAAACCATGGTTAATCAAAGTATTGCTGAATTTTGAAAACCATTGATAAGAAGCTTGTTTTAAACCATACAAGGATTTCATCAACTTACATACTTAGACTCCCTCTTAATTCCAAAACCAAGAGGCATTTACATATACACTTCTTCCTCTAAATCACCATGTAAGAAAGCGTTGTTGACATCTAGTTTGTGTAAAAACCAATTATTAGCAGCAGCAAGGGCTAGCAAGACATCGACAGTGGTCAACTTAGCAACAAGGGAGAAGGTTTCATGGTAGTCTAGGCCTTTGCATTGAGTATATCCTTTGGCTACCAACTGAGCCTCATATCTTTCAATAATGCCATCAGCCTTATATTTTACCTTATACACCCATTTACATCCAATAGCTTTCTTTCCAGGTGGTAGAGTAGTCAAAACCCAAGTATTATTATCTTGTAATGTAGTGATTTTAGATTGCATGGCTTCACACCATTGAGGAGACTTGACAGCTTGATGAAAATATTGAGGTTCAGGAGTGGAGGTGACAGCCAAACTGAAATGCTTATGAGAAGGTGATAATCAATTATATGAAAGAGACGAAGAGAAGGGATAGAGAGTACCTGAATTAGCTGCTTCATTGCTCATAGGAGAAGAAGAGAGTGAATGGGAAGAGGATGCTAGGTGATAATGGTAGTTCTACAGGTAGCGAGGAGTATGTTTTTCTTGTGTGGACTTTCAAATTGGTTGAGAAGCATGATTAATAGGTATAATGGGATGAGAATCAATATCAGGAGGGTTATCTAAAATAAAATTGGAAGGGACAAGATCAAAGGTAAGTTTGGGATGATGAATGTCATGAGATGAGTCAGAAATAGGAAGGAGTGTTACATAAGAAGAGTCTAATGTAATGTCATAAACTATGGAGGAAAAAGGAAAAACATGTTCATGAAAAACTACATGGCGAGAAACAAAATTGATTTTGTTATGAAGGTTGAACAATTTATATTATTTCATACCAGTGGGATATCCAACAAAAACACATGGAACAGCTCGGGGATCAAACTTAGTTCTATCTCTTGTGAGAGTGGATGCAAAAGCTAAGCACCCAAACACTTTGAGATGAGAATAAGTAGGAGGTGATGCAAAGAGAAGTTCATGGGGTGATTTGTTGGAAAGAGTAGGAGATGGTATGTGGTTGATTAAGTGAGCAGCAATCAAGACACATTCACCTCAAAAGGACAATGGAAGGTGAGCTTGAAAACGCAATGATCTAGCAACATTGAGTAAATGTTGGTATTTTCTCTCGACAATAAAGTTTTGCTGTGGGCTTTCGACACAGTTGAGTTGGTGTAAACACCTTGAGCATAATAGAATTCAGTCATTCAAAATTTTATACCATTACCTGATCTTAGACTTTTTTTATCTTGAGGTGAATTGAGTTTGAACCAAAGAAAAAAAAGATTGAATGTGAGTACGAGTTTGAGATTTGTGACTCATTAGATGCACCCATGTATATCTAATGAAATCATCCACAATCGTAAGAAAGAATTGAGAACCATTTGTAGATTTAGATGAAAAGGGTCCCCAAATGTCATAATGAATCAACTCAAATGGATTTTTTGATTTTGTTGTACTTACAGGAAAAGGTAATTTTCTTTGTTTTGCCAAAGGACAAATGTTACAAACTTTATTGCTATCAATATGAATTTGAGGAAACAAAGTGTGCATCAAATTTATTCTAGAAGAAGATAAGTGTCATAATCTATAATGCCATAGATCAGTAGATGGGTCTTTGAAAGATGTAGAAAGAACCCGGGGTGAAGACAATGCAACGCAAGAACAAGAAGGTTCTGAAGTTGAAAAACTCTCAGTCCATTTCTCTGTGAGAAGCCTTCCTTCAAGTCCATCCATATTTCTTCACAAGTGTTGATGTAGATCACACTTCCAGCAATTTCTTTCGAGATAGAGTTCAAGATCCAGGAAAAGATCATGTTGTTACAGCGAGACCAAGCCTCAAACTCTGCTCCAGTTTCATCATATGGCTTCGGAAGAGAACCATTAACAAATCGTAATTTGTTTTTGGCCTTGAGTGCCATAGTCATGGATTAGCTCTAGGTATTGTAATTCTCGCCAATCAATGCCTAAGAAACAAGAATGGACCTGGGGCTATCACCACTGTGTAGAAAGAACGGATTAGATGAATCTGCGATAAGGAAAGAATCAATAGAAGAAGAAGGAATGAATTCCACCATTGATGAGCTAGAAAATCTCTGATACCATATCAAATTTACTTAGAGCTTTGAATAGAAGGTTTAGAGAAGATGAAAAACTATTCTCATTAGATTAAACTGATTACAATAGAGATAGATATATATACTCGAGAAACAAAATATCAAAACTACACTAAGTGAACAGTAAGGTAAACGGTGCTAACTGATTTACAAAGCTAAATAATTAAAACTAAAACTAAAAGCATATCCAGCAGTAGCATTTATTTTAGCTATCCAAAACATGTATTTTTTTTAAGTTTACCTACTAACTTTTTAATATAGACTCCAGCAGACCATCTATTCTATCCTTTATTTTCTTTAAATAATATATTTCAATCATTTTTTTTATTATTTTTGCTCTCTTTCTTTTTTTTTTGATGAGGGAGAGAGAGAGAGAAAGGAGAGGAAAAAAAAAGAATAAAAAAAATCATAGAAGGTACTACTGTAAACTTTATATAGTAAATTTTAGCAAATTTTCATTTTAAAAGTCTACTAGAGCTCTAAAAAGACTCTTACTTGTTAAATATAGCTAATATGAAACTTTTAAAGCATTTGTTGAAGATGCTCTAACTAATCTATTATTTGACAGCTAAACACGCCTATACTGTATACACTTCACTTTGTACAACAGGAAATTACTTCATGTTATTCTGTACGTATAGTAGTCAACTATTTAAACCAGGTCCAAGGCTCCATGGGTTCATTAATCATGTTGTATTCAAGTGGCGGAGCTAGGAGTTTAGTTCAAGGGGGGGTCAAAAATTGTTTTTGATAAATAATTAAAAAAAAAAACTAAAGTTGAACCAAAATTAATTAAAAAGATGAAAAAAAAACTAATGCAATAAATAAATAAATCAACAATTCAAATATAAAAAATAATTCATTTAAAAGAGCAATCTAAATATAAAAGCTTGATCAATATAAAAGTTTGATTACATACATGAGATTTTTTAAGGAAAAGTCAGAAAAAATTTATTTGAATGGTTAAAACTTGAAGGCTTGATTTGAATTGTTGAGTGTTTAAAGTTGAGAGAAATACTGAGCGAAAAATTGGCAAATCACAAATTCTTATAATTCTCTCACAGTTTCACTCGATGACTTCAAGGAAAAAAAAAAACATAATACTCCGTGGTGTTAACTTGAACGAAGCAACTAAAAAATTATCATGACTTACGAGATTTTATTCAATTTTTTGATTTAATAGCACACTGCTCTAAATAATACTGTTTCACAACTTACAAGACACAATTTACAAGGCTTGAAGTTTCTAATGTGATTAATGGCGTATGCATAGTTTAATTTTATTCAATAATTAATTTTTGAAAAACAAGTGTGAAACAAATGTGTGGCTTCAAAAATCAGATTCGTGCGGTGCCTTATTTGCCTTATTACTTGTTAGTTTCACATAGTTAATGACTTTGAGGTTTTTTTTTTTTTAATAGTAATAAGAAGTGAGTGACGTGATATAAAGAAAGAAAAATGTTGTGAATTTTGAGTATGAAAAATTAAAATAAATTTATTTTTTCGTGAATTTTTTATTTGAATAGTAATAAAAAGTGAATAATGTGATATAAAATATTAAAAATAATTAAAAAATAATTGATAAAATATTAAAAATGAAGTTAAATTTTAAGAAAAAAAAAAGGAAAAAGGAAAAGTGATAGCACACACCCCCAAGGTTTTGTGGAAGAAGTATATGGCCACTTTTGCATGTGGTTGGGATATGCTTGTTTAAGCCTAATCGAAAAAAATAAAAAAAATAAAAAAATAAAATAAAATAAAATTCTGAAGCCTTAAAATTGTTGTGTGACGTGCCTTTGTCACAAAATGTCACTTTTTTGTTTCACAAATCATAGAAGGGCAGTTGCTGAATATTTCAAAAAAAAAAAAAAAAAGTCAAAAAGTAAAAAATAAAAAAGGTCATGCCTGGTTAAAGTAGTAGGCGCAGTGTTTTTTTTTTTTTTTTTTTTTTTAAAAAAAAACAAGGCATCAATGTCTTGTTAGTGAAATGAGGCGTTTTGAAAAGAAAAGAAAAAACAAATGCTTACATCATCGTCTTCAACCTTCGTCTGTTTTTTGCAAGTATGCAACTTTTGTAATTGTTTTAACCTAACTACATAAATGACTTGAACAAGAACAACAAAATAAAATCATGGCAGAGGGTAAGCAGATTTGCCCTATGACGAGTTTATGAGGGTGGGCATGCAATAGATAAGTAAAAATTTTAGGAGTTGAGGAGGGGGGGGGGGGGGGGGGATTTGACCCCCCTCCGACCCCCCTCCTTCCGCCCCGAATAATTCAACCATTCATACATACAGAAACACTGATACAGGGTACCGTTTTCCTTAATCTTTTGCGAGTATTACTGTTCAATTTTCATGTCCTTGTCCTTGGGCACCAAAAGAAGCTTTGGCGTGAACCAAACACGAAACCTCCAGACTGTTAGAATCCCAAAAATGAGCCGGACAACCATTCTCGGTCATCTCACGAACAGTCTGGCTGGTCTTTGCCTTTAAGGGTTACCCAAAACAGAAGAAAAAAACAGTGTCCTTGCCTTAAAGGCTACCAAACCCAAAACCCATCAATCACTGATCAGGCTGTAGCGTAGCGCTAGGCCCTCACTTACAGAAAGATCATCCGGCCTCATTTAATGGAACCCTTTTACTGCAATTATTATATAGGGTAATGCTCCAATGGAAATGAAAAAAAAAAAAAGGAAAAAAACCTAACAAGAACAATGCGTACCTGTGGATGTGGGTCACCCTTGTATTTAATAAGGCCGTCGTACACACCCACGTTGGAGAGCAGCAATAATGGTGGGATTAGGTTTGAGCTCGACTCAGATGTTCGTCCCGTACATGACAGCTCCCTATATTTCTCCCACACGTACAAAACCTGCACGAGTGTTGGTGCCATCTACCTGAACACCCTCCTACTTTTGGAAGTATTACACTTTAGTCCCTCTTTTCCTTTCCATTATTCCTATTTCCTCTCACGCTCGAGCCTATTCTTCCCTTTTCTTTTTTTTTTTTGCTGCATGTTCATTGTACTGTTAATTTTATACTTTCTACCTCACATGCATAGTGATTCATTTTGACAAATGTTTGAGGATCAGCGTTTTTCAAACTAGTCAATTGTCAAGAAAATTTTGTAAATTATCCTTCAAATATTTAACAATATTTTTTGAACCTTTTACAATGGTGTCACCCCAACTCATAGGGACTATTAGCTAGGTACCATTGGCATGGGTCAACCGGACATTGACATTGAAAGTTGAAACTCTACTCATGAAGACACAAAATCGAAGTAGGAAGCTCACCGTTTGGAATTCATTCTCATTCAAATTGCAGAAATTTCTCCCATATATCTGCCAAATGACATTTTCATTATTATTATTATTATAATACCCTATATATAAAGTCTGAATTTCAATTTATTCAAAGCCTATAAAGATTAGAATATGGTAGAAAAAAGTGGTAAAATGGAGTTCCATAATAAAGAGGTTGATCAGATGCAGCTACTATAAGGAGCTTCAGTCATATAGGACCCGTTTGGCAAAGGTTTTTACTGTTAACTGGATTTCATTATTCATCACTTTTCCTAAACCCAAAAAAAACATTTTCATTTTTTATATCACATCAATCACTTTTTAACAACTTTTTTTATTTTTTTATTACTATTAAAATAAAAAATTCACTAAAAAACAAAAATTTTCACTTTTCCATACAACAAATTTACAACATTCCCCATGCTTTATATTACATCAAAAGTCAACAACCCACCTACCCCAACCCACTACCTTTGCCAAACACACCTATAGATTTGGTCACCTCAACCTTTTCCCCGCCACAACGTTTTTGTAGAGAAACCTTGAGCCCCTGGTGTTTTCTTTCACTACAATTTTGTTTTTCGCTTTTTACTTTTGCTTTCACGTGCGACTTGTTGTGGGTTATTTCATAGCAGTTGAAAAAAAAAAGGGAGGGAGGGGTTACATAAAAGAAAGAAACAGAAGAAAAAGAGGTAAAGTTGCTCATATTTTGGCCCTTGGTGCAGTTATTTGGTTTATTTGTTGGTCATTTGTTGACTTAGACCTATTTTTGGTCCTATATTGGCCCAATTTCTTTGGCTTTTGTTGTATGTTTAAAGACATAGACCCATTTCAAGTCCATATTAGGCAATTTTAGCCCGCAATTGACTTTTATTTTGGCCCATAGTTTGCATTTTTTTGGCCTATTTTTATTAAAGGTCCATCTTCAATTATTGTCGCTGAATGCCTCTAGTCATTGCGGTCAGGCGCCAGCAACTCTAGCAAGTTTCCGGTTTTTGCCGCCGCCTACCATATTGAAAAAGAAGAAATTTTTTTTTTTTTTTTTAACTCAAATTTCAAGAATCTTTTATCTTAAGTTTTAAGGGAGATGTTAGAGTATATTTGATAAAATCATCAAGTAAATAAGAGTCAAATATAGTCCTTAGGTCTTTATCCTGTAAACGTAAATCATAAACCGGACTACATAAAATCTTTATATCTATTTCATTATTCCTCTGCTATTTATCATTAATTTTCATAGCATTATCTTTTCCTTCGGCTTAAACATTGAGAAGAAAGGTCGAGGATACCTTCGATGCTTGGTGTTTGCTTAGAATGAATATGTGAGGTGCTTAATTACCTTCTAGTTTGTATCCCGTTCTTTCCATATCCGAAGGCCATGCCTTTTTCATACCGTTCTGCCACGTGTTTCCTTTTCAAAATGGGTTGATGGGCCGGTCTAAGTTTGTGTAGGCTAATCATCCCTTAATCGGGTTTATTGATCAGGCCTAACGGGTGAAACCCAGGGGTATCATATAATTTAGAGAAAATGAACCCTTGAACAATTCTTCAAACGACATATATTCAAACCCATATCCTATGGAGCCTACTACATTGTCTTTCTTTGTTTTTTTTTTCCCCCCTCTCCTTCTCAGTTCTCCCACCACATTCTGATCATTCTCATTCAAATTTGCATACAGTTCTCACATCCCCCAAATGGCATTTTGGTAACTATCCCACCCTTGCATGGCCTGCATTCCATAACCAAGGGCCAAGGCCATCAAATCATTCTGGGCATAGTCGGTCCACTCCCAAACCCCACCCCCACCCCACCCTACCCTTTGGCCAAACAATAAAACAAAAACTCTCTCTCTCTCTCTCTCTCTCATCTTTTGGGTAGGTGTCTTTGACTTGGACTTACACACCCACAGAGTCACACGCTCACACGCAAAAACTGCAATAATAATAGTCTAGCTAGCGTCGCTCTCTTTCAAATATGCAATATCTTTTTCACTCCTGAGCCGTATTTATTGGTCCTCTCATCAGGCTTTGTCGCTAACCTGCGCGGCCTCCTGCTCGGCGATGGGCGTACTGCGCCACCGCCACCGCCGCCACACTCTACAAACCCTCACAGCCTTAACATTTCTCTTATTTGCTTCCGCCACCGCCATCTCTCTCTCCCAACTCGGTAAGCACACAAAACCTTAACCCACCAAACCCTTTTCAGCATTTCTTAACACAGTTGACTCATTCTACTCCTTGTTTGCCAGGTAGTCAGCAGCCAGAGTTCAGAGAAAAAAGAGCAATATTTGAGGGGTTCGGATCGACCCGGAGGACGCTTGGTTTGGGTTCGTCGCCACCCACGTGCAGATCCAAGTGCGGGAGGTGCTCGCCTTGTAAGCCGGTGCACGTGCCGATCCACCCTGGTCTGAGCACTCCCCTTGAGTACTACCCTGAAGCTTGGCGTTGCCAGTGCGGGAATAAGCTCTTTATGCCTTGAAAGAAACAAACAAAAAAGAAGAGAAACAAGTAGATATATCACTTTTTTAGTAATAATTAATTAGATTTCTCTTTTCTAGGTTTATATTATTATTGTTGTTGCTTTCCTGTGAGGGACAAGGGGGAACGTTGGGAATGTAAGAATTTAGGTGATATTATCGACTATCGAGAGGGATCTCTCTTCTAGCTCCCTCTCTTTCTCTGTTAGTTTAATTATGATCCATATTTTTGGGCTTTTTTATTTTTTTTATTTTTTGGACTTGCACTAATGCGAGTTCATTATGAGACAAAATGGAAGTTAAAAGGTGTAATTAAGATATCTTGATAGGGGAACAAAGTTGCCTATTTCTTCTCTCTGTCTAGTTTGAAAATGTCAAGCTTTATGTTGCTAGCTAGGTTTGTCTTCCATTAAATATATGAAAGTGATTTATGAAGAAAGTTAATGTGGTGTTAGACAATTAATGAAGAGCTAGCACAAGTACCATTTCAATATTCTTATATGTATGCTATTTAAGTGCGTGGGATTTTATCCCTAGTATTTCTTAGTATGGTCTATGTACTGGAACATTATTGCACGATCTGCTACAGGCTATACTCTACTGCATTCTAAATAGTGCATAGAATGGATAATAATCTAGCTGTGGCACGGAGATGGGCAATTCAGAGGAGGGAAACTAATTATTATATGGTGTGAATGTTAAAAACAAAGCTCTCTCTCTCTCTCTCTCTCTCTCTATATATATGTATGTATGTGAATCAAACATGGGTATCCATTCTATTCTATGCGTACCATTCGCAACTATTGAGAAAGAGCATCAAAGGAGAAAAACAAGGACATGTTTGTTTGTTTCGTTGTTGCTCTGCAATCTGTTGGCTGGTTTTACTGTACCCAACACCTTTTTCCTTTCTTTCTTTTCTCTCTATACGATCTCTTTCGCTGCTGAGAGATACGACAGCATTTTCATTTCTCTACGGAAATCGATTTTTTTTTCTCCGCAGTGTACCTCAAAAGTCTCATTATTGCTTCTTTCCAAATATACCCTCCTGAATTGCCAGATAATTACTTCCTTCATTAGTCTGGCAACTACGTACGCCTGCTCGTGAGCTTACGTTATGCATGCGTAACATTATCTTAATCTTTTACACCAAGCATCCCTCGTATATATATATATTAAAAAGTTTAAAATTCTGAATTAGGTGAGACAACTTGACTAAGAGATGAGGAGGGTGGGCCGGCGGTCCAGAAATGTATATTATTATAAACATATAATAAGGTGGAGCCAATTTGCCCATTCCCCACACATGAGAGACACATCACCTTCACTTTGATTTTTTTTCAGAAAGGAAAAGAGCGATGATTTATTTTTTTGAAGTGATATTTGATTTGACAGTCTTGTTGGTGCTGCCGGTGATCTAGATGGTACAGAGAGACTGTTTGGGAGGGAGTGCTCTTTTCAATCTTTCACTTCCCACGAACTCTCACATATTTATCAGACTACTGTAGGGGACTTTGGAGTGCTCTTGTCAATCTTTCACTTCCCACGAGCTTTATTCTGCCAGCTTCGATATGCAATTATAACCTGGATAGATAACACACACCGAACTGGACAAAAACCAAGGGGAAGAAAGATCGAAAGGACAAACGAAACAATAAAGGCCTCTCCCTCTGTTTAAAACTATGTAATCCCAAGGAAATAAAACATAATCCCTACATTTTTTCCAAAACCATAACTCTGTAATTGAATTAAGCCAATAAAAGAAACTAAAACCCTTTTTGATATGGAAGTAGCTGTCACTAATTAACTTATCATTAAACATGAACCCCATTTTCAAATAGGAAGTTGGCGAACTTTAATTGTAACATTTAACTGCAAATGGAAGTTCACGGTCCTATCTTCAAATTAATTTTCATTGGTTTACACAAGTAGTCTAAGAAAATGGACGACTACCCCACAATCGAATTTTTAATTGAATTTTTATTGGCTTACACAAGTTGTAATTCCAAAAAAATTAATTAACTTGTAATTAATTTTATGGTTCGCCTTCTAACCTTACACTACTCGAAGTAAGACTTAATGATATTTGGATACTCTCGAGGAGAGAATTTACTAATTATTAAATAACTTAATCAAATCTGTGAATATGGACTATTCGCTTGGTGTCTTTATTCCAACGAATTTCTTCAAAAAATCTTGAAATTTTGCTAAGTCGTAAAACACCGAGGTCTTTTACAGTTAAAGAAAGTAATTGAGTAAGTTCACTGACTTAGTAACTAACCCTAGCATTGTTAAGTTATATGTGAAGCCTAATTAACCCTAATTAGTGTTTGGGGTATTGCACAGGAAGCTTTAGAAGACACGTCTGGCAGATTTTTGGATTGAAGAACATGACACACAATTTGAAAAGCAGGATGGCCCAACCGGTTGTGCCATTGGTCGACTAAAACTTTCTCAGTAACATAAGCAGCAAGATTGTTCGATGGATGATGGTTGGAGGGCTATTGGCTAAGGATATAAACCTCTTTTACTCGGGCCTTGGAGTAGTGAATTGGGAGTTGGAATGTCCTTAACACATAAAAAGTTAGGATGAAATTCAATGAATACATTATAATCACGGGAAAAACTAATTTATAGGGATAAGGTTGTTCTGAATTTGAGGACCATGAAGACGAGAGTGCAAATGAAAATAATGTTTAGCAGTAGGTAATGTAGCAAGACCCGTATGAAGGATGTGCAAACCTTGACCATTTCCCACCTGGATTCGCTCACTGCCAGTATACTCATCTGCACAAATGTTTAAGTTGGACAAATCATTGGTGAGATGATTTGTAGATCCAGTGTTTGGATGCCACTGGAGATCAGGAGCACACTGAAGAGTAGTGAGATACGCAGCAGCAAATTGATTTGGATCACATTGGTAGAAGTGATCAATCTGTGGAAACATTTTTGCTGTAGTGTGACCAACTCTTAAACAAACCTTAAATGTTGTAAATAGATTCTCAGTTGGGTGACTCTGATGTAATGCTTTAGTCAATCATTGGAACAAATCAAATGGGCTCTCGTTCATACTTGTCTTGGACGTTTATGGCTAACTTCCAAAACATAATTCAATAATTATATAGTGCAATCATCTCCAAAGCATTCTACTTCAAAGAGTATATATGGTCAATTCATCATAGAATTTGTAAAAGTAAAATTATTTTTATGGAAGCTGTGAATTTCTGCAAGAGTATATGTTGTAAATAGAACACTAATGCTCAAATTACTCTACATATATCTATCCTTCGCTTGTAGCAGCCTCTACAAATAAATTTCACACTAGAAATTCCATAGTTTTGAGCTCCACCGGTGCGGTCTCATGCCCATCTCTTATAGCCATTAAGTCACTGTTATCACCCAGCAGATAAGCTTTCATGAATGCAACAACAATTCCTCCAACAAACGTCCTCATGGGTTTCCTAGACTTCCCATTCTTACACAAACAGTATGTAGCTTTCCCTCTAATCCCCTTGGTATCATCATCTAACATATCAACATGACCATAGTCCTTCACAAGAAAATGACAAGCCGGTTTTTGACATTCATTAAAGAAATCCTCATGGTTAACTCCCTTAGGAGCAGGGGCAGGAAACAGAGGATTCTTTTTCATTTCACCCAATTCCGTACCAATGACCATTGCGGCCATATCAAGGTCAAATGAATGAGGAACATAGGTGAGAACTGGCGGAGGGGTTTGTTTCCCTTTGTCCGTTCCATCAACTGGGTCAATGCCTATTAAAGCAGAGAACTTTAGAGAAGTTGATGCTTTTTCAAGAGCAACCGCAAAAGCGGTCTTGCCGCCACGGCTATGGCCCGCGAGTCCTAGCTTTCTTATATTTGGCTGAACATCTGGTGGAAGCAAGTAAAGGAGTCCTTCTGATAACCAATTTGTTGTGGCCACTGTGGACTTAATGTCATCAGTTGCATCTGGTCCAGCAACAGTGTATAACTGTTGCAAAGCAGAAATATGTCATTAGTCTAACTAATAACAATAATTTCCACTACATTTTTTGGTTTCTTTTTTTTTTTTTGGATTTAGTCAAACTTATCCTGGAATCTGCTGAAATAGATCAGCTCATTCTCATTTGAACTAAACAGAGCACAATGAGAATGACTACGAGGCACAAGGGCATTGGTCAAGTAACATGAGTGGCCAGAAGAATCTTAGGAATAAATCGCAAACCTATTGGTCGCTGTCTCAGTGGCTTGACCATAAAGCCATAACCCATTTGATTCTCATACTCTATGAACTACCATACTTGATGTGGTACTTGACTCTGATACCAAATGACACAAACTTTTAGTATAACTTATCTTTAAAAACCGGCTTGTAAGGGAAGGTTGTCCAAAGGCTAAGATTGTATGTAAGCCATGTGAGACTTTTAGGACCATAAATAAGCAATTGTGATTCAATTGGAATGGAAAGTCCTGGTAAAGAATCAAAACGGGAGAAGAATCATTGGCAAATATTGCCAATAAGGTTTTTAGTTAAAAGAAGAAAATACAAGAAAGAAAGAAAACAAGGGTGTATCATGTGAATGTGAACAAAAGAAAGAAAACAAGGGCGTATCATGTGATACATGACATGTGAATTTGAACAACTGGAGGAAGTAACTCAAGGCAAACGTTTCTAGCAAGTAAAGAAAGGAGAATTATCCGCAGCATGGGTTTCAAAGAATGAAGACAAAAACGGGATGTTGATGCCAGCATATGTAGCTCGAATAGATTGAGCCTCTGTTGTATTTTGAGTTCCACTATTACCACTCAAACATGCCACGTGATAGACCATTGAGCTTCCATTAATTATTTGTCTAGTGAAAATGAAAGCTCAATAATTCACATGTTTTTCCTTCTTTTATAAAATAACTCAACGTGCCCAACAAAGGGGCGGAAGCCTCTAGTGTGAATACGAACATCCCCAATACGCTAAGGCAATCAAAAAGACAGGATAAGAAAACTTGCCGATAAAGGCTTGGAAGAATCTGAGTACAAAAACACACCAAAAGTCATAAATTACTAGGCTGTGATTCATAGATCCAATTCTTTCCGGACCCAGATCAAAACCATTAGAAGAAACAAGGTTATGATGTTCATATATACTTAATGAAATTTATATCTATGTAAAGCATTTGGATAAGTAAAATCGTGCATATCTGAGTGTGTGTGTGTGAGAGAGAGAGAGAGAGAGAGACTTGCCTGAGGGGCGATGACAATGAATCCATGAGAAGCGATGTGTTGGATAAGCTGAGAATAAAAAGAGTTGTAGAGAAGATAACCATGGAGGAAGACAAGTAGTGGGAATTCACCGGCTTCAGATGGCATGGCAATCAAAAGCGGCTTTGGAGGTGGGACAGCAAGTTTAGACTTAGTGGTGCAAGTCCCAGTCTCCACTGTTCGAAGCACCGTTTCGTACTTCCCAACATCAAAAACATTTTTTGTGGAATTAGTAGCAGAAGCAGGAGCTGTAGCAGAAGTCATCACCCTGTATGAAGCTTCAAAGTTGCAGGATAAGTTCATTGTGTGGTATTTATAACCTCAGCCTATCAGGGTTAGATATTTGAACTGGGGTTGGTGGACGATGGCCCAAAAACCTGAGGGTTCAGTTTTGGCCCAAAATATAGTGCAAGATGATTTTGGGCTTAATTGTTCCTTAGTAGGCTACGAGGACCAGTGAGATCAAAGTACAAGGCCCATGACTATATGCCCAGTTCTATTAATTAGCAGAGCTACTCGAGAACATATAATTTCATTTTAGCTCAGTTTATGATCGATTTATTTATTAAACGAACAAAGCTTATTTTATTATTATTATTTTTTTAAAACTCATATAGTAAACGAATTGAACATGCCAATACTTGGTTCAGCTTGGATACGCTCGAGAACATAACTCGAATGAGATTGACTCGGCTAACTAGGCTTGTTCACACACACATAGGACACACACATAGGACTGTATTTGAACTGAACTGAGCTAAGTTTGGAGCTACCGAACTTGACTCGAATACAAAACTTAGGAGCTCAAGCCAAGTTTTGGATGTATGTTTGAATTTGGCTTGTTAAGAACCTAGCCAAATTTGAGCTTGTTCGAACTCAGCTAGGTTCACGAGCCAAGCTTTCAATCGAGCTCAAGCGTCTCAAGATCGATTTGGGTTTTTTGGTTTTTTGGTTTTTTTTTTTTTTTTAAAAAAAAAAGCAAAATTAAACAACCCCCCCCCCTCCTCTCTCCCAAAACAAAAAATCAAAAAACAAAATCAAAAAGAAAAACACACAACCTCTTCATGCGTCTCCACACCAGATGCAACGGCAAGCGGCGTTGGGCTACCACTGGCTAGCTTTCATACGGTGACTGATTGTTACAAATCTGAGGCAGCTTTCATACGGTGACTGATTGTTACAAATATGAAGCATGAGAAATAGAAGAACTTGGGGGAGAAGCGGTAAAGGGGTGTTGCTGTTATCGGGGTGATTCACTAATAGAACGGTAAAAATGCGTATTGTCTATAAAATATTGATAAAATTCATTGTGGACTAAAGGTAGGAGAAGATTAGCCGATTAGAGAATAGTGAAGATGGAGAGGTAGACTAGCCGTAGAAGAAGAAACAAATGGACAAGGGCTATTTAATTGAAGATGAAGAGAGATTTATTGCAAAGAAAACTAAAAAAGAACTTGAATTTGTAGTTTTTTCTTCTTCTTCTTTCTTTTGGCACTACTAGATTGAAGAGAGGACAACAAGAAAATGAGTGTGTTTGAGACTTTGAGTGACTATGTTAGATTCTAAACCCTAGCTCCAAAATTTTGCATTAATTTGGGTGGCAACTAATAAGATTAAATGATGGAGATTTATTTGAATGATCAAATGGTTGAGATTTATTGGTGCAATTTGAAACTATCTGCATGAGTGACACGTGTCTAGGTAGTCGGAAGAAATTAAATGCGGAGGATAAGAAAGCAACAGCTTGAATCAATTAGGAGAATCTAACCACATGAATCACACATGTTGGGATAGTTGAAAGCAATTAAATGTGCAGAAATGAAAGCAACGGCTTGGATCAATTAGAAGAATCCAACAGTTGGAAAGAAAAGCTAAAAAAATGGGAAAGTGGGAAGGTCACGAGGAGATGCGAATTATGCTGAATGAATGAAATGTGGCAAGTGTGTGTATTTGAGTGAAATAAATGTGGAGGGAGCGGAATGAACTAAGATTGGTAATCAGAACTAGGACTATTTATGACATTAATTCTTATGAGCTATAAATAGATACACATGGACATACCTTTTTTTTTTGTGAGAAACATTTATATGCGTACATAATGAGAAAAAAAAAATCATAAATAGATATACATTGACATAAATGAAATATGTGTATCAGAAAAAGATATATATTGACATAGTTGTAAATGGATCAAAAACATTAATTCTTATTTTTATTTCCTTTTCTAAAATTCGTTTCACAAGATTTGTTTAATCATAGTTAAATGACAAGCTAAGCATAGTCATTAGTCAGTAGGCAAGTATAAATTCAATGGTGATTGTAAGAATTAGAAGGATGAGAGAAGGGTGAGAGTAGATGTTGTAGTATTTCTCGTAGAGGCAAATTAGCCTCTATCAAATTACCAATAAAAGAAAATATTAATTGTACATATAACTATATCTAAATATCAGTTTATAGTGAATTTTACACTTACAAATAATATATGGTAATATAAGCATAAATGTATAATGATTTCATGAATAACATACAAATATAATTAGAGAAATGATAAAAATTATTCTACATCCCATCTTTCACCTATCTCTATATAGTGGATGGGTGAATCACAACAAAAAATAAGTATAATATATTCATATAAAAAAAAAAGGACAGAAATTAACTACAAACTAGTTTGTAACTAATTCATACAAACCACTCTAATAAAGTGACATGTGTCCCTAAGCATGTGAGATGCACATTTTTTTTAATAGCATGTGCTTCTCACTTGCTTTTTTTATTTTAATAGCATTAAAAAAAAATGCATGTGCCTCTCACATGCTTAGGGACACGTGTCACTTTATTAGAGTAATTTGTATGAATTAGCTACAAACCGGTTTGTAGCTAATTTCTGTCCTAAAAAAAAATGCTACATATTAACTAGTTACACATAAGTCTAACATATTCTAATTATTAAGCATTATTAACAGCCTCAACAAAATATTTTAGCTATTTTGGTGAGGCAAATTAGCTAAAACGCACAAAAACTCTTTCAATATTCATCAACAATAGTGAGTATTGTTTACTCACCAAATAATAAAATATTAATATTTTTTCTCTTTACATGTTCTTTTTCTTTTCTTTTTCTTCCACCCACCCACCCACGCACACACTCTCTTTTCTTTTCTTTTTATTCTATTTTCTTTCTCTTCTCCCCCATCTACTCGCATCTCTTCTTTTTCTTTTTGTTCTCCCCTATCTACCAAATCTAACTGCCGACATGGGACAAGGTTAATATATATATATATATTTTTTTAAAAAAAGAAGCAAATAGTCCTTTTTTTTTTTTTTTAACAAAAAGATTGCTTGTTGTGTGATTGATTATTGATATGTTTGTATTGTTTTAATAGATATTCAAAAATATGACTGTTAGGAAGAGACAAACATACAAAAATATAAAATGTTAGAGAAAGAATAAAGAAATATTTGAAAAAAAAAATATTTAAATGGAATAGTGAAAGTGAATAGCTAAAATAGTGAGGCTAGTAATGGTGCTTTAAAAAAGAGGATGACTAAAATAGAGAAAATAATTTTTAGCCAAAATGGCTAGTAAAGTTTGAAGAGACTACTAAGAACAACTAGTAACATATTAACTAATAACTATTAACATATTAAATAGTATTAACATATCAACTAATAAGTGTAACATATTAACTACTAATATAATACTTAGTAACATATAACTCTAAGATATTATATTCCTAAAAAAAAAGTTTAACATATTATAATTATTAGCTAATAACATATTAACTAGTACTAACATATTAAGTATTAACTAATAACTAATAACATATTAACTAATAGGGAAAAATACACTTAACCCATTGAAGTTTGAACACTTTTTCAATCTTGCCTCAAATGTTTAAAAATTGATAATGTACCACACCAAATTTCTGAATTTTGCAATGTAACCATCAGTTAAACAATTCTTCCTGTACAGAAAATGCTTCATGTGTTAATAATTTTTTTGGAAAATTCGATTTTCTTTGACAAAATTGTCTAACAGATGGGATACCTTACAAAATTTAGAAACTTGGTAGAGATATATTGTCAATTTTTAAACATTGGAGGTTAGATTGAAAAAAAAGGTCAATTTTTTTTTTTTTTTGGGGGGGGGGGGGGTGTTTAAATGTATTTTTCCCAAAGAATATAATTTGTGATGGGTTTTTGTTTTTCTAATTGTTATGAGCTTCTTGTAATTTATGTATAGTTCACAACTTTTGGTAGTCATCCAAAATGAGTAGACATGATTTAACACAAACAATAAATGCTTTCACAACGAAAAACAATAAATGCGCTCCACTTTATCACACCAAAATGATTGCAACGCAAATCTCTGCAAATAATAGTTGGTTCACAAATGTATAAGTATTATGTAGTTTTATAAATATGTATGGTCAAAGTTTAACAAAGAAAAAAATTTATTTACAATGTTTTACGACACAAAATTTTTACTTACAAACTCGAGTTATTAGATGAAATCAAAGGCTCTGGGACTTGTGCTTTTACGATAGGTATCTTCTTTTTATTTATTATTTTGTTTTAATGTTAAGCGTTTTGGCAAGTTCCAATTTAATTTTGTTCTCATATGTTTAATGCTATATAACAATGGTTCTCAATTATTAGGGGTAGTAGTTTCAATTGCTTTATTTTGTAATCAATTTAATTTTGTCCTAACATTTTGGAATTGGTTGCATGTATCCTCGAGCACAATGGTTGGCGCATGAGGTGCAGTAGAGTAATACTAAATATCATTCTTGTATCCCTCTTATGTCTCTTTGAAAATGAGGTGACTTTTAAACTCACAATTGAATTTGTTATAGATCACTATTGAATTTTGATTTAATAATTTTGAAAGTTACATCATTTTTGAAAAGACACAAGAATGACATTTAACATTACTTGATGTGATAACACTACTTCGCCATGGTGAGTAATGCTCAATGTCATTTTGTGTCCCTGCTCCAAAAATGATGTTGTGACCTCCAAAATGTGGAGACATCCAAAAATGATATAACTTTTAAAATTACCATTAGATTAAAATTCACAGTTTAATATATGGTTATAAGCTTAGTCATCAAGCAAACGTGACTTTGTTGAAATAATTCTCAACTACTTTATTCATCAAGCAACATGCCTTTATAGGCTTACATGCAACACGTCAATTGCACTACAAAAAACACGGTATTTGGAGTTAGTTTCAAATTGACTCCAATTCTGTGTGGGTCGGTTTGAAAGCGACCTCCAGTTTCGGTCAAGAATTTAGTTTGGAGTCGTTTTTCGCTAAAACCGACCTTAATTCGGGTCGCTTTCGGCAAAGCGACTACAACCGCTTTTGGCCAATTTTTCTTGAAACCGACTACAAAACTTTAAGGTCGATTTCCATGAAACCGACTCAAACTCTTGTCATTTTTCCAAACCGACTATAATTAAGGTTGGTTTGGAAAACAACCTACAATTGTGGTCTGTTCAAAAAACATACCACAATTCGGGTCTTTTTTAAAAGAGACTATAATTTGGGTCGGTTTGGGTCAAAATTGACTCGAAAACAAATTAATAAATTTTTTTTTTTTAAAAAAAATATTTGGTTGTTGATATTTTCTCAGAAACCAAACAGAAAACAAACCCCAAATTCTATTATTATTATTATTTTTTTTTTGCTGATATTTTTTGTCTATACAACTATTCAATACATTCTCAAATGTACCTTAGAAACTTTATTCTCCATGCCCACAGACTGCAGAAAATCAAGACTACTCATTTCTTTACCCAGAAAATGAACCATCGAAAGCCTCACCGGAGACTTTCCAAATGGAGGTGCCACTGACCACAGGGAAAAATTGGATAAGCCACCCCTGTCAGCACCCCCTGCCACTGCCCGTCTCTTCTCAATTCCATTGGGATATTGACCACCGCCACAAACAGCACCCCTCACCGGTGCCTTCTCCGTTTCCCTGCTCAACTGACCACCAGAAGTTTCACTTCCATCTTCGGCATCTCCTCCACTGAACTCCTCAAAGGGAACTGCACCTTGTGGCGAGTGGTAGCCGACGCCTCAAATCTGCCACCACTAAGGGCTTGGATCGATTTGACAAGGACCATCTTCTCGCCGATTGAGAGAGAGGGAGAGATTTGGCTGGTGGGGGTGCGTGGGCTTTGAAGCCAAATCTGGTGGCGTCGCCGGTGGTGGTGTGTGGGTTTTTTCCCTGCAACTCGATTTTTGGTGTCGTGGGTGAGCGTTGAACGCCGATGGTGGTGCATGGGCTTTGAACCTAGATCTGGTGGTGCTTGCCAGTGGTGGTATGTGGGAGGGCATCGTTGCCCGAAGGGGTTGGTGAAGGGAGAGGGGCGGGAGAGAGAATGGGGTTGGGGAAGAGTGGAGATGAGAGGGAAAATAGGAAAGGAAAAAAATGAGGAAAGAATAAGTAGAGAGATCTGACTTTTAAAATTTTTTTGGGAAAGGACCGATTTCAGGGAGAGAATAAGTGAGGGGCATGGCATTTTTAAAAAATCCTTTTTTTTTTTTTTTTAGTGAAAATGGGGGTTAAGGTTGGTTTTGTAATAAACCGACTATATATATATATTGATGTCGGTTTTGTAGAAGCGACCTTCCTTTTTTTTTTTTTTTTAAAAGCGACCCATTTTATTATTTTGTCAGTTTTTGTAGAAGCGATTATTTTTAGAGGGGGGGGGGGGGAGGGTGTTTGTAGTTAGTTTTGCAAAACCGACCACAACTTTGCTTTTTATGGTTGGTTGGTTTTGAAAAAAAGACTCCCCCCCAAAAAAAAAAAAAAACCAACTACAATGACCCTTTTTTTTTTGGTATGTTTTGCACGAATTGGAAAATTAACTCATATTACAATATGAACTACTACTACCTATGTGAACTACCACAAGCTAAGAGATAACATGCTACCTCTACGACGTATTTTAATTACTTGAACTCTAATTAAAACATAACTGGGACTTTAATGGAAGTAAGAAATATAATGAAAGTAGAAAACATAAACATAAATAAAATATAAACGTTTTGTTGTTTGTTTGTTTATAGGACTCTTAGAAAGAGTCCTCAGCACTTTACTCCTCTCTTGTCACGTAAAACTCCCACTCGATCTTTGCTGTTCTTCTAATCCCGCAAAGACACCATTGCAAGCTGATTCAACTCGTTCTTAAGAGTAAAGCGAGCTCCTTCTTGCTATAGAAGAGTAGGGCAGCGACATGGGTTAGGGTATGTGATTTCAATTAAAAAGTAAAATTTTAAAATAGCATGGTTTTTAAAAATAGAGTTAAGAATTTGGTTGAATCGCAATTTTGTCTTTAAAATCATAATTTAACATTTAAAAGCATGCATGTTTAAAAACACACCATTTTGCATGTGATTTGAAATCACAATTTTTTCTATGTTTGACCCTTTATTTATTATATAAAAATATATAATTTTATAAATATGTCATGTGGGCCCACACTAAAAAAAGAGAGGGTATTTTGGACGGTTCCAAATCGTCCAAAATATGGCGTCCAAAATTACAATTCTGGATGGTTTGAGCAAAACCGTCCAGAAATTGCTTTGTTTTGTTTTTGTTTTTTTTTTTAAATAGAGGAAAAAAAATTTAATGATATACAAGAGTTAATACTGAAAATGAAATAAGCATCAGAAATGTGGAATCCTTTCCCGTAGATTCAGTGACAGAAAAATAAATACGTAAGTGAAGTGGGATGAACAAGTCACTTAAAGACAAGCTTCACTTTAAGACAGAAGGAATCACGTCAAGACGTGTGGCTAGGGTTTCATCGCTAACTCTGACATTTGGCAGCTTTTTAACAAGCCACTTAGAGACGAGCTTTGAACAGGCTTTGCACGAGACATGACAAAAATTTTCTGTGACTCTATGTCATTTCCACATCGTGACGAGCGTTTCATGGGACAATACAAAGACTTGTCTATGGCTCCACGTAATGTCTCTATCTTTGACACGATTTGCACGAGATAATGCAGAAACTTTCCTTTGGCTCTACGTCATGTCTTCGTTTTGACGGGCTTTGAATGGAAAACCCAAATCTGATTCCAGCCTTATAACCAACCTATGAACAATGTACCGAAAGAGAGGGGACTACAAGTTGTTGTACAAGAATAGACATATTGCACCTATAGATTGGATTCTCACATCAGTATACGTTGATTCGAAAGACCTTGATAGATTTAAGTCAAATTCCTACTGAACTAAGAGATCTCGGTCAGCTGTTGTAACGCTCCAACTAAATTATTTAACTAGTAAATAACTTAACGGTACGGTTCTTAACCATAACGCCTCTAAGGTCAAAACTCGGGGATCATACACTCTAAAAAAAAAAAGATGAGAGTTTACAGTGAAAGACTTGTCACTTATAATTGATAGAGATAGTAACTAATATCTACAATAAACGAATACCAGAATAGCACAAGAAAACATAACCATAATATCATAAATAACATAAGTTCTAATGTCTCTAAAATAAGGTCAAAAGACCAATCATCAAAGTAACATAAAAATTACAACTTAAGTACTAAACAAAACATCGGCACTAAATCAATTGGGCTTCAGCTTGAGATACATCTCGTAAATCATGTCTATCATGTCAGGGCATCAGTCATCTCCTCCAAACCAAATCCGAGCTAGCCACACCGGCTCCAAATGATCAAATATCACTCGGAGGACATTCTCCATAGGAACCAGATGCATCCCATAAACTGGCATCCTCAGTGCTAACTATCAAGTTGCATAAAAGTATATGTGAAAAAGATATAAGAATAAGTCCACGACTTACTGAGTGATAATGCATATGTTATACACATTATCGTTTGTAAATTCAGTTGATAAATTCAAGCATTGTTATCCTCAGTTTATAGCATAAAACATGTCATGATGCAATATACATTTATAATACATGATGTAAGCAGGAATATATGGTATGTTAACAATATAGTCTATCTGAGACATTACCCCATCTCAGCAGGTTAGCGCGTCCAAAAGGATGTCTGGTACAATTTCGGTGATTCAGACATTGCACAAATGTATCGTCTTATACTAGCAATCCGACCAAATCCGACTTTGGGTGGCCTACACTCACTAGCAAAATCGTAACTAGTGACCCACTCAATAAATGGTGCACTGTCATAAATTTAACCATTAGATCTAAGGCTCTATTCATACAATAAAACTATTTGACGAATCAACCGGTAATAATAATAAGCCTATGGCCATTATTTCATTGCAATACGGTGCAACCATGTCATACAATGCACATTGATCTTTATGTATTTTATATGCATGCTCTTCACAACTCATTATTTAATTATCTTTGTTAATCACAACCGTTTTCACAAAATGGAGTTCACAGTTGAGAATAAATAAGCATTTTATAAGAGTTGTAAACATACAGGTTTTGTACATCAAAATAATTATGTTATGCATAAAAGTATAACAATAACAAAAATCTATGTGAGTTTTTACTCACTTGTGTCGTATGGATCAACCAAAAACTCTTCCACGCAGTCTCCGACTTTTAAATCTGAGAAATGATCTTACAATTAGTCTTATGTCTTGAGTTAAACAAGTCCTAAGCCTCTAATAACCCAAAAGGACATTCCGTCCAAGCATCAAACATTTGACCAGGAGGGTCGAACGTTCCACACCCATACATCGAACATTTGATGAGGTACAGAAACTCATTCTAGGCCACATCTTGTCCTTTTTAGTTTCTATCTCATCCTAATGTTTCCTAAAGGTCTAACCATAAGAAATAAAGGGTCTCATACTCCAAAAATAGGGTTTGAGGTATCAAATTCCTTAAACCATCTCAAAACATTCATAACCTTCATAAACTAACTAAAACTCTAAAATAATTAATCTTAAGCTAAACAACATAGAAATTAAGACATAACAACAACTAAACAAGGTAACAATAATCAAATAACAACAAAGAAACGAATTAAGTAAGGATGAGTACCTCTTCAAGCGAAAACTCTTTCCTTTTTTAAAAAACTCTTTCTCACACAGTCACAAGCTTCTGATTTTCGAAAAACATGAGTGAATAGTGCAAAGAGGGGTAGGGGATGTATTTATATAGCTAGAACACCTGGTTAAGAACTCCTAGATTTTTAGGTCATTGAACGTTCTATGTACGACATTGAATGTTTGATGTATTATTACCCAACGGTTCTAGGATTTTCATCGAATGTTTGATAAAAGCATTGAACATTTGATAAAAGCACATCAAATGTTCTATAAAAACATCGAACATTTGATACTATCTAACATGCATATTGATTGAAAGTTTTCATGTGAATCAGTGCATCAGGACATGTATTGAATGTTTAATTCTCATCATCAAACGTTCCATGAGCACACCAAACATTCTATAGAATCCTTTAAACGTTCCATAACATCCAAAGCTAAAAAATAAAATCTTAAACTTGATAAATCTTTGGAGCATTACAGCTGCATCTACTAATGAGTATGGGAGCCACTTTATAGCTTTTCTTAGTCTCAAGATTTGAGATTTGGAAAAAAAACTTACTTATGGAGGGACAACTATAAGTTTTCATATGGTATACTTGTCTCCTACTATTCAACATTTTTGGCTTAGGCTTTCTCTAACTATTCTACTCGTTTGGCATTCTGCTCTCTCTTTTTTTTTTAAAAAAAAAAAAATCTTTCTTTGTTGTTATTACTCGAGTTGACTTAGTTGGTTGAAAATCTACTTTGTTTTTAACTTAGGTTAGGTTGGGTACTTGAGTTGAAAATCTACTTTGTTGTTATTACTTGAGTTGACTCGTCTGGCATTCTCGACCAGACGCCATCATGATTTTCTTTTTTCTTTTTTTCATTGTTTCAAGGCATTTAGGTAATTAGGTTAGACGAACTTAGGAAGGCTAAACAAGATGAAGGTTCAAAACGACACAAGCCTCAAGTCTTTTTTTTTTTTCCCCCAAAACGCACCGTTTGAACTTTGTTTACAAAACAATCATTTAAATAATTTCAAACCCACCGTATAACCAAGTGTTTTGGGGTACGCAAAGCTTTCCAACACTTTAAATAGGCACTACTTTAACCCCTAACCCTCCCCCCCCCCCCCCCCCAAAAAAAAAAACAAATATATATTTAAAACTCTTTGATTTCCATGCTTCACTTTCACTTACGTAGTTTAGTACTTGAATCAATATTTGGGATTATTAGCTCTTGTTGGTAAATCTATACCACAGGTGTTTAAGAGCATAAAAGACAGAATATGGAAAAGACTGAATGATTGGAAGCTCAAATTTCTCTCACAAGCTAGGAAAGAAATATTGTAAAAGGCAGAAAACTCTATGCAAGGAGCTCAATTTGATGATGCAAATATTCTGGTGGGGTCATCAAGAAAAAGCAACCAAAATTTATTGAACGATCTGGGAGAGATTGAGGCATTCCAAGGCACAAGGAGGCGATGGGGTTCAGGGGTCTAGTGTGTTTTAATAAAACATTGCTAGCCAAACAATGCTCGAGATTAGTACAACATCATGATAGCCTGAAGGCTAGAATTATTAAGGCTAAATATTATCCCAGAAGCTCAATTCCAGAGGCAGCTTTGTGTAAAAGCATTCAATGAGTGTGTGACTTGCTTAAACAGGGGCTTATATGGCGGATTGAGAATAGGAAAATAGTGAAAATTTCAAAGGATAAATGGCTTCCAACTCCGACCACCGTTTCCATCCAGTCACCACGGAGGATTTTTGCGGCTAATGCTAAGGTAATTGAGCTCATAGACCACGACACAAAATGGTTGAATACTGAGTTGATAAGGGCAATATTTATAGAAGATGAGGTGGGGATCATTTGCAAGCTTCCATTTAGCTATCACAATCACCCAAATGCCTTTGATTTGGAGGGGGCCCACAATAGGAGAATTCATTGTATGCACTGCATATCATATAGAGAAAGAATGACAGTACTTGCTGCGAGGAGATGAGTCCAATAGTTTAAGAGGCAATAGAATTTGACGTTTGATATGGAATATGAAATTACCAAATGCAGTAAAGATGTTTTTGTGTAGAGCGTGCCACAACCCCTTGCCTACTAAAGAAAATTTGTTGAAACGAGGTATAGAAAATGATCATTTTTGTCATATTTGTAGTATTGTGGGAGAAAGCACGTTATATATTTTATAGAGTTGTCCCTCTGCTATGGATGTTCAGGGAGTGTGTGGGAGAAATTTTAGAAAAGCTCTTGTAGCAGATATGACTTTTTGCAAGTTGTGGGGGGTTTGTCTTCTAAATGTTATGGTGAAGAGTTCGAGCTATTTGTGGTAATATCTCGTAGGATATGGTTCCGCGACGGAGAGTTCTTAGATCTCAACCTAGTGGCAAGGGGGCGATGGAGTCTTTTGTTGAATACAAGAAGGTTATGGTGACGAAGGGAGATCGGAGGCAATAGACTAGGGGGCAAGGGGGTGGGTAGAACATCCCAAATGGAAAGCTCTTGAAAGCTATAGTGAGGGTGATATAATAGTTGTGAATAGCTTGACCAAGTTGAAGAATCTCGAACTAGTTGCAGCTGAACCCTCCTGAGAGTTATAGTGAGGGAGATATGATAGTTGTGAAAAGTTTAGCCAAGTTGGAGAATCTCGAACCAGTTGCAGCTTAAGCCTTGTGAGCTCTACAAGATGCAGAGTTTTGCAGAGATTTGAGCTTGATGAAAATTGTTACGGAAGATGATGCGTTCCAAATAGTTAATGTTGCCCCATGTGAATAAAAGTTTTGGCTCTGCCACTGGCACGGGTTATAAACTAATATTGACATAAAAGTAAAAATTATTTTTGTACTTTTAATAGTGTTTTGTATTTGTGCCGTTCGTTAATATTTTTATTTATCTTGAAAAAAAATAAAATAAAAAGAATACTTGCATGTGTTGGTTGCTACTTGTATGCGTCTTTCCAGGTTTGGAAGTGCTGTTGAGAAGCATCTTTAACATCAACATATTTTTAATTTCACACATTCTCCGACAATGCGGGTGTTCTGAGTAATAGAATATTGTCACAAACCTTGATTCACTTAATCCAATCAGAATTATTATATAAAGTGGAAGATTACAGAAGAAGACAATCATGGTTCCAGCACAGCAGAAACCTTAAAGTCACTTAAACAAAGTGCCAAA
Organism: Betula pendula; assembly: GCA_900184695.1. Classification (NCBI taxonomy): domain Eukaryota; kingdom Viridiplantae; phylum Streptophyta; class Magnoliopsida; order Fagales; family Betulaceae; genus Betula; species Betula pendula. The sequence goes on along the minus strand of FXXK01000616.1, from coordinate 14,653 downwards.
AACAATCAAAGGAAGAAGCCAAAACCCACACATAGATGTCCTTATCTTCTTCTTCTAAAATCATGCTTGGATCCGTTCCTTCTCTTTTTGACTGTCCCAGTCCAAGATACTCCTTTCTTTTTTATATAACCAACAATGAAACAACAGCAAAGACTGGGATCACATGGTGTTACTTTGATTTAATTCACTTTACTTTTCCATTCAGAAACAAAAAGAAAAGCTCCATAAATATTCCCCCCACACTAAAGTGACCCATTTGGATAATAACTAATCTTTTTAATTTCTCCTTTTTTACAATAGGAACCAAAAAACACCTGCCCCACCAAACTTTAAGATTACTATTATGTTCATAGGGCCATAAATCCTAGTCCCAACTTTGCCATTGGCCAAAATTTCCCCACTCCAAGCATGTGTAGTAGTAAAGAGCACATTTCAAACTCTATGCTTGTTATTCTTTTCACCAGCGATGGAGAGGAGCCTTGAGACCCCTTGAGTCCAGATATCATATTCTCTCTGGTTCCTGCACTCGAATTCTACGACTCCGCGCAATACCGTCTTCAATCCAAAGTATCGGCGGTACTCACCACCTTCCAGCAAGTGGCGGCCGGGCCATGCTGGCATATCTTTAATCACCTCCAACACCACATCTGTAAATTCAAAAGAGATCCAATTAAAGTTGAATCCTTTTCATCTTTTTCTCTCTTTAGTGTCAATTGCTTTCACAAATCCCCAAATGGAACAAGACCCACCTCCAATTCTGTTCAAATTATTAGAGAAAAGACAAAGCAATAACTTACTCTTTTTCTTTTTTGTGATGGTCCCAGCGACATGCCTGCTCTTCATCTTCAACATTACCTGCACAAAAAGAAGTTTCAAAGATTAAAAAAGATTCCAAAGAAGCAAGACAAGAAAGAAAGAGCCATTTATTTCATCATCCTCAGTTTTTCATAACTTTCACACTGAACCTTTCTACCCATCGTTTCACACTCATAACCAAAAGTCTAATTGATTCAAAAATAATTAAGTGGTTGGATATTTCAGATTAAAAAAGAAAAAAGAAAAAAAAAAAGTAGAGTTTTTAGCATAGAAAGACTACCTGGTTCGTTCTGTTGATGTAAACAGAGACAACTTTCCAATGAAGATCACCTGCATACAAATCAACCTCCCTTCCTTGTGAGTAACAGATAACGTATCCAAATTTGCACAACTAAACAAGGAAATAACATAAAGAAATATATAATCTTCAACTCTTCACTTAGATTATTAGTTAAGATATATGTAATACTTACTGCTTCCAGTAAAAAACAATAATTTTCCCGGATAAACAAAGAGCAATAGCAAATCATTGATCATAAACAAAGAAATTATGTGCTATAATTTGAAATAATATATGAAAATCATTAGAGATCAATGATTATTACCTTTGCGGGTGCGCTTGAGGAGCTCACAGCCTCTAGAAAGCAATTCCCTACTACAGATGCCCAGGAAATTCTCTTCAGGAACAAGCTCACCACTGTAACTACTGTTGGAACTACCGTTACTGCCGTTACCAGCAACCCCCATCCCTTTCTCTACCGGTATAACCGCCGCTATATTCCACACTTCCTTCAATGTCCTTGCCTTCAACGTGGCCGCCCCACGTAGAGCTGAGGGACAATTTCGTCAATAAAAAATTAAAATTCATATTCCAAAACTGCCCCTGCAATAAAACTAACTGAAATTTTACTTGGTATTACCTGTTGCCGCCGCGGCTGTTAATGTCATTATATCCCCAGCTGACCTGACATTGACGGCGGAGCTCACCACCGCCGCCAGGTGTTCACGCTCAGCACCCATCGCCTCGGCCGCCTCCACGCACTGGGCGGCCACCAATGTTGCGGCCGACGCCACCGCCATGTCAGTCTTAGCCATTTGCTCGTCCTTGCCCGACCCAGAAGAGGCGGCCGTGGCGGCAGCAATCGCGGCCACAGCAGAAGCCACCCCAGCCACCGAAACGGCAGCATGGAGCTGAGCATTAAGGGCCCTCGTCTCCTCTTTCTTCTTTTCCCTCCGGTCCTTCAGCCACCGCCCCATGGTCTTGCCTCCGCCGCCTGTTGCGGCGGTAACCCCAAATCCGCCGCTGGGTGTGGCGGAAGTACGAAACTGGGTGTTTTGGGGGTTGTTTGAGCGGCAAAACTGCATTAGAAGATGAGTTATTGTTTGCTCCACACAAAATTAGCGCTAATTGGCTTTGCGTTACCACCAAAACAAAATAATAAAAGGACGTGATTTATAAAATGGAATCCTAAACAACAATCATTATAAATACACTGATTGAGAGCCCGCGCTTAATATTTATAAGCGGGAAGTGGTGCTATGGATGCCACCCACCACCCACCACCCACCGCCCAGCACCCAGCTTGTATTTCAATGAAATTTTTTGAGATAAATCTAGGATCCAGTTATAAAATTTATTAATTTATTAAAAACTCAAAATTTAACCAGATCTTATCACATAAATTATTAAAATAGAAATAACTATCAAGACTTTTTGGGGGTCCAGGAGACATTTAATGCAGCCGAGTGGGAGGAGAAATAAGGACGGGGAATCCAGGCGTGTTTGTTACAAAAGAGTGAGAGGACAGATTTGGGCGTGACATGCACCCTGTACTTGCTATTTAAATCTCTACAACCTATTCATTCAATGGGGACCAAGTAACAATTATTCAGTGGCAGTTCCGGTAAATTACATGCTAAAATTGGGGGCAATTTGGAACAAATCGTGGCCACAAGTACAAACTCATTCTGCAAATTTATGCACTTGGGGGGGAGCTTTTGCTTTTTTCCAAGGCCAAATTGGTGGTATTGGACGAATGGTAATTTGGTCATAATTATGGTGGTTGAATTAGCATTTAGCAATAATAGAATGGGTGGAACAAAGCTTTTTGACATTTGTGATTTGGGAAAAATACGTGAATTCCATCGGTGCCATTATTAACTTTTGCATTGAAGAGAGCGAAACAACTAGCCGAGTCTCTCTCTGGGTGCGATTAAAGGACGTTGGATACAGAGAAAGCCTGGAATATGTTTGCTCTGCGACTGGTCATTTCTGTAAAGAAACCAGTGTTCGTGCTTTGTAGCCAAAAAGAGCAAAACAACGCCTAACATGTACGACTTGGATGTTTGTGTGTCTGTGTGGCCGTGTGGGTGTGCGTGTGTGAGAGAGAGAGAGAGAGATTCCGGTGACCATGTGGGTGGTCGCCGGTAAGAGAGAGAGAGAGAGAGAGAGAAACCTTGTTGTCGTCCATTTCGGAGGGGGAGACAGGTGGGCTGTCGGTTAAGGAGCCGTTGAGAGGGCCACTGCTGTGTGAGAGCCTGCCTGAGGTGCGTGGGGATACCTCCTGCTGCAAAGATAGAGACCGCGGTGTGTTTGTGTAGTTAGTATTTGACTAAATTAAAGAGAGTAATATAATTAAGAAAGTGAAAGGAAAAGGAAAGGATCCTTGTGGATTGTGCGTGGTTGAACCCAAAAATGGACAATTGAATGGAGTTGAGTGTAGGAGGAACCCAAAAAAAGGGTAAGAAATAGAAAAATAAATGTATCATATCAGGGCTATGTTGGCAAAAATTAATAGAGAAGAGAAAGCAACACAAATTCAAGAACAACATAGGCAAAGGTGGCAAATAAAAGAAAAGTTAATAGCTTTTGTAGAATTCTTGTTTGCAAACAGACAGAAAGAAGCAAAATTTTTCGATACAAATGCGGAATTGAAAGCCACCTAAAATTTGAAGGTGTTTTGGAAGTTGTTTTCATGAATTGGAGACAAGAATCAACACCCAGAACCAAACACCAGAAAAAACAACAAATAGAAAACAAAACAAGAAAACAAGTTCAATTTTATAAGTAAAAGCTAGAGTAAGATAAGCCCTTTAAGTGAAAGAGAACAAAAAAACAAAAAGAGAAAGGCCAGCTAAAACCAAAGTTTCGATCAACCCCAACAAACCCAAAAATCCCAATATTTGTCGACACACGCTCTTTGGTTTTGGTCCTCTCCATTTCCACCAACAGCACTCACCGACTGTGACATGATCCTGTCCATGACCATCTGGGAGGTCTCAGACGACGCAAACGAAAAAGGGTTCCCGGAAACCGTAGCATTCTCCTCCAACTCCCCCGCCAAGTCCTCCATTATAGCTCCGCCATTAACACCACCACTCGAGGTCTTTGACAAGGCCACCATATGTGGAGGGGCCAGAGCCTTCGAGACCTCCAGCGCCGACACGCTCCATGACCGGGACAGAAACTCCATGGGCTCCCGCGGGGTCTCCGGCGGCCGGAACATCGATGATTGGACTGGGTCGGGTCTCCATGGCGCGGGTACAGCCTTGTCCATGAGAGAGCCTCTGCGTGAGAGAGCGAGTGTGTGGAGGGGTGCGTAGGTTAAGAGAATTTCTTGAGGTGAAGGTAAGTGTTGGCGCTTTATAGAAGCGAGTGAGACAAAAGCGGCCGAAATGCCAGTCTAATTAAGGGCTTTAAGGATTTAATTATTAAAACAAATAATTCAAATCCAAATAATTAAAGTAAAAAGGTCAATATTAGGGCTCGGTGTCTCGGTGTCTCGGTGTCACACTGTGAGTGTGCTTTGTTGACTCGTACAAAAATTACAAGCGCTGTAGAGTTTAACGCACGCGCTTCGGGTGGAGATGCTTATTGGCTTTTGATAGTTTAAATGTTAGGGGGGGTCCGTGAGTGACACTTTTCGCAGTGTGAGTGGTTGGTGTGGTCCACGAATTGAGAATGCGCTGCAAATTTTACATTTTTGTTAGGATTAAGAAAAGCCTTTTTTTTTCACTAAAGAGGAAAAAAAAAACTTTAAAAAAAGAGAGAAAGCAATTTCCATCTAATTTTATGTGAAAAAATTAGCTGGACTAGGAAAATATTCATATATAAACTATTTTTTTAATCAGTTTCCTTTCTTTTTGTTCTTTCTGAAATTAAAGCTCAAGCCACCCTTACATAAATGCAGATATGGTTTTTTGTATTGAGAATATAATGATGATTTGAATTATCAATCAGAGAGTTTGGAGTGCGTAATCATCAAAACTTTTGAGCCAAAACTAACTTAAATCCTTTTTTTATTCTGTATTCTACCAATAGAATAACGCTTAACTTAAAATAACTAATTACTAATTAGATAAATACTACTATTTATATTTATTTATTATACTTATTTTACACCGATTGATATGATATATTTTAAATAATTGACATGAGAAGTCAATTAAGTCTCTGTTTGAAATTACGTTAGAAAATAAAACTTTTTTAAAACAAAAAATTTTCTTTTTTAAGTTTTTCTTAAAAATACGTTTTGACATTTTTTTTTATAGCAAAAAAGTCAAAAAAAGAAAAATACTTCTTGAATTTTTTTTACTAAACTAACCATTTTTGCTTTGCACAAATTTTTAATTATTATAAATACTTTTTAAACTCTTTAACACAATTTCAACAGATTCCCAAAATATGTCATATCAATCAATGTAAATTGAATGTGTAATAAGAGACCATTAACATCTGTTTTTTAATTAAATAATGTTATAATTAACATTTATCATATAACATCTCACGATACTTATATAATTGTTTCAACCAACAGTTAAATCAAGAATATTATCTCTTGTATGCCCTTTTTTTTTTTTTCCATTTAATTAGAAAAAAAAATCAATAATATTAAAAGAAAAAATCTAAGTGCTTTTCAATTAAGTGAGGCTCATTTATCCCTTTATTTGGTACTTTAGAAACCATAATATTTACAAGTGTTGCCAACATGAAAAGTCGGTCACGTCCCCTATAAGAGCCTTTGTTGACTCCTTGACTGTCCTAAATTAAAGGGGATAGGTTATTCCAATTCCTATAGAGTGTGCATTGAAAGTTTGGTTTCTTGATGCCACTCGATACTTCCACGTGCTTCAAATAAAGCAATCGTTTAGAATTTTATTTTTTGTTCAGAAACTCCTTATGATTGTGAAGATCCTGATGGGGGATGACTTACGTGTGCCAAAGTGAAATCCTAATGAATGACTTTGGCCTATATATATATTCATTGACACCAACCATAACTTAGGGAAAGAAGAGTTGAATAGGTGTAAATAAAAAAAAAATGTGGAATTTTAAAAATTAACTACCACCCAAATAATTACTAAATATTATAAAAGCGGTAAATCAATCAACATAAGTATTTGATGACGAGGTGAAAACCTTTTGAAAAACTCTTCTAAAATAAAATTATTCCGAGATAGTCAAACTCAAAAATCAATCCACTATATGAAAATAAAGACATTACAAGTTGTTCATACTTAGAAAATATTTGTAGTTGATACACCATTGTGTAGGACAAGTGACTCACCTGCCCTTTACCGCAATAAGTCTTTCAGAATTTTTGGACATTTCTTCTACTTGATCTTATTTATCAGAACTCTGATAGACTGAAGGCTTTTTGTAAAAAATATGATTTGTGTGGTTTAACAAAGTAAACTCTAAGAGAGGAGAAGCATGAATGCTCTAAAACCAAATAAACCTCTCTTAGCACAATGCACAAAGACCTAAAATCTTGTCTTTGGACGAGCATGACATGTCCTTAAATAGACTTGCAAAACTTACGCTTGGAGGAAAAAAAAATCGAATCTTGGTGTACTCCAAATTTTCTATTGTAGGTCGAATTGAGTCATAAGTCGTTTGAACTAAAGTAAGGTTACTGTGATAAAACAAGGATTTTTGAAACTACATATTTGAACAAACTTAAGACAAGACTTGGAACGCCACATTCTGTAAGACCCAAGTTCGAAATAACTTGGAAAGCTACTTGGAAATGGCTATTCTATTAGACCCCAATTCGAACTAACTTGGAACACGACATACTGTTAGTCTTGAACTCCTTCAAAAACATGTCTAGTTTGAACAGACTTGGGACAAGACTTAGAACACGCAACACTGCCAACTTCCAATTTCTTCAGAACATCTTTAGTTTGAAATAACTTTGAACACAACTTAGGACGAGCAACACTGTCTTGCTTGAACAACACTTTCCACTTGCTCAGTTGCTCATTATAAAGGTCGTTTGAGCTGCACTTGGAACGAGCTATTCTGTCCAGTTTTTTAGTCTTCTCTTTCCATCCCGTTTTGATCTAATAAAAATTGGAATTGAAATATTTTCATGAAATACAAAATTATAGTATTTTGAATTAGCTTTCCATCGCGACTAATTTTGTCCGCATCTAATTGCAGAATTAAGAATTATGATCATTTAACTCTGAATAGGTAAATGATGATAGCATACACAACCTTGAATTCTTATGTTTTGAATTAACTATTTTATCGACTTAATCCTAGACTTGAAACTCACAACAAAACATGTTTTCCATTAAACACATAGATAATTATAGTAATAAAATTTAAATTAACACATAAATAATTAATTGAATAAATATCTAATAAATACAATAGTACATCCATGTACATCCATGTAAATCCATTCACAACATCATTAAAAAAAAAAAAGTAATGCTTCATTTTCAACTTCATTATCCAACTTTGTCTAACTTGTCCAATGTGGCAAGTAAATGGAATTGCCATATTGGACAACTTCATTTTTTTCTTTTTCTTTTTTTCCTTGTTACATTGGACAAGTTGGACAATGAAGTTGGACATGAAGCATTACTATACAAAAAACAAAAAAATACTACTCCACTTATCAAATACATCAATGACCAAGAAACCCAAACTTTTTCTTCTTTTTGTCACATAATGACAAAACGTTAGATGAAATGACATAAAAGCCAAGATGTAAGATACATATGCAAAAATCTAAGAAACAATAAAAACAAAAAAAAAAAAAAGAAAATTAAACAAAAAGAAGAAGAAGAAATAAATATGCAATGAAAAGCTCTACATGCCCTAGGATATGCACGCCAACTAACCCTAGGCATGTTGTGTGACCTTTTAACTTTAGGTGTGTCCACTACCACTCTCTTTAATGGGTGAATGATATCAATCTTCCTAACCCAAGACTTTTTAATACTAGGAGCAAATTTGTAACACTTATCCAACTCATCTAACCTAGTTAAAATCATCCTCATCATGTTAACCAACCTCTCACGTGCTCATGAGGTTTCAACTTGAGACAATTAGGTTGAGTATAACCAACTTTGCCACAATAATGACAAGTAGGGACAAACCTTTGAGAAGATTGCCTCCTTGAAGAGTGTACAACCATAAACTTAAGTCTAAGTCTAGACGCATAAGGATCAACAATAACTTTCTTACTCTTATCATTTTAGCAGGAACAAACATCATCTTCTTTTCACATATATTTTTCACATTAAAAGTAGAAGGCATAAAAGAACAATTATTCACAAAATCAAGTCTAGATTTATCTCCATGACTCTTTTGTCTATTCAACATTTTCTTCAATTTTATTGGAAAAATTATTGATTTCTCATAACCAGTGAAAAATGAAAGAGACAAAAAAATGAAAAAATAATCAATCACAAGACAGAAAATTAAGTGGTTTACCCTCAGAAGTTACATCCACTATGTTGCGACAAAGTTTTATTATTTTCGGGAAAGAGTACAAAGAGATGCGTCAAACGTGCATTACCAAAACCTTACAACATAAGCAGCTATTTAGAGACCCTCAACTGGGTTGAAAATACATAAAAACCCTTAAGTCTCGCTCTATGGGCCAACCCTCAGAAAATATCTCATTTAAACCATAATCCTTCTTTTATCGTATCAGGTCAGACGCAAAACTAGGCTCCACATAGCTTAACAAATTTATCCCCATAAAATTTATTCAATTGATCCTTATATTCATTTAAAGTGTTCTTACGTAATTTGTTCTTCTCCATCAATCCAACAATGTTAAGTTCAAGCTTGTAATTCAAAGCATAAGAGTCATCAAATTTAACTAGCAAGCTTTCCTTTATCAAGTTTAATCTTATTGAGTTTTTTTATTTTTTATTTTTTATTTCAATTTTTTCAACTTAGTGAACTCCTCAAAAGATATGGTTATAAGTAGTTTGCACGAAATTTTTCTTCTCAGAATAATCATCAGATGACTCATGCAAGTTTGGAGTAGCATACTTACTCTTGAGCATTATCATAGGAAGCGGTACATGCCAAGTAATTGACACCAACATCATGATTATCTTTAGAGTTTTCAGAATCAAACTCGTCACTTTGTGCAGCATTTAAAGCCTTACCTTTGGACTTTAGAAAATTGGCATATTCAACCCAAACACTCATGACATTGAATGCCTTGGGAGTTATTTTACTTTTTGGCCTTTTCTTCAATTCATTGAGTGGCTCCACTATAATTACCCTTAAATTTCTCAACAAACTTAAAAGATTTCTTTCTAAAGTTTCCATTCCTAAGTTTGAAGAATTTTCTGAAATGCCTCACAAAATAGCAAGATCCTCGTCTTCAAAGGCTTCCTCATCAGAGGAGTCATTTAACTGTAGGTCTAAAGTAAAGACAACTTATAAGTTTCTAGTGATCCTAAGAGTTCATCTACTTTCATGGAATAAAGGTCCTTGCTTTATTCAATAACAACGACTTTAGTCTAAATTGTTCAGGTAGAGACCTTACAACTTTTGTATAAGAAATTTCTTTTCAAGATTAAAGCTAGAGTTAGCGATAATCATTTACCTTGGCATAGAATTCATCAAAGGTACACCATCCTTTATCCTAATCTCTTCAAATTTGGAAGTTAACATCTAAGTTTAGAATATTTAACAGTTTTTGTTTCTTCATATGTTGCTTTCAAAATATCTCATGTTTCTTTGGTAATTTCACAACAGATATTTTTTGGAATTCTTGAGGTGAAACAACCATGAAGATGGTGTTTAACCTGTATCATTCCAATTACAAGCATTCTTTTTAGTCGTAGACCATTCAGCTATTGCCTCATCCAAATGTTTCCATCCAAACTCTATGGTAGTTCAAATATCCATGGACTTAAGGAGGGCCATCATAAGAACCTTCTAATAGCATAATTGGATTCGTCAAAATACGGAGGACATTAAGAGATTAAGATTGATATTGAGACATTTGGATCAATGAGTCAAAGATTACACTTAGGAAATTAATCATTCAAGAGAGTGAACATTAGACTTCTGATACCAAGAGAAAAAATTAGTCAATGCTCTAACCAACACCTAGAAGGAGGGTTTGAATAGGTATATACCAAATAATGCAAATATTTGAAAATTAACCGCACACAAATAATCACCAAATATTATGAAACAGTAAATTCCAATCAACACAAATATTTGTTGGGCAAAGCAGAAAACCTTTTAAAGAATTCTTCAAAATACAAACATACTCCAAGATAGCCAAATCCAAAAAATCAATCCCACTATAGAAAAATGAAGGGATTACAAGACTGTTCATATTAACAAAATCATTGTACTTGACACATCTTATACTAGACAAGGGACCCATTGCTCTCTACCGCATAAGCTATTCAAGAATTTCTAACAATACTTTTTACTGATCTTTCTTTACCATAACTCCGATAAGCTGAAGGCGTTTTTGTGAAAAACATGGTTATGCTGTTTAACAAAGTAAACTATAAAAGAGGAGCGTGATGGTTCTAGACAAAAGAAACTTTCTTAGGCACAATGCACAATGCCCTAAACCTTGTGTTTGGACATGCATTAGAGTCTTTAAATAGACTTGCAAAATTTGAGCTTCACGAAAAAAAAATCGAATCTTGGTTTACTGCAAATTTTTCTTCGGTAGTTCGAATTGAGCCAAACTCGTTCAAACTAAAGTAGGATTTTTGATGAGAAAACAAGGATTTCTAATGCAGTGCGTTTGAGTTGACTTAAAATAAATTTGAACACCACATTCTCTAAGACCCTAGTTCAAAATAATGTGGAATGCCACTTGGAAATGGCCATTTTGTAAGACCCTAGTTTGAACTAACTTGAAACGCCACTTGGAACGTGACATACTGTCAATTTTGAACTTCTTCAAAAACATGTCTAATTCGAATTGACTTGGAACGAGACTAGGACGCGCAACACTGCCAACTTCCAATTTATTCATAAATCTCTAGTTTGAACTAACATGGAATGTAACATAGGACGAGCAGCACTGCCTTGTTGAACAACATTTCTACTTGCTCTTTCTCAATGTCGTTCGAACTGCACTTAGAACAGGCCATTTTGTTCATATTTTTAGTCTTTGTTTACAAGCCTGTTTTGAGCCAGCAAGCATTGGATTGTAAAATTTCATGAACTACAAAATTGTATCATTTTGAATTAACTTTTCAATGCCACTAATTTCTCTTCATCTGATTTCAAAAAATCAAGAGTTATGATTATTTTACTCTGATTAGGTCAATGTTAAACGGCATACACCAACCTTAAATTATTATATTCTCAAATCAACTTTTTCACTGACTTTAACCTAGGGGTGAAAGACGGTTGCGGTTAGCGGTTATAACCGCAACCGCAACCAGCTTAGGCGATACTCCTAAAAACCATAACCGCCACCAGCACCACCTAGGGCGGTTAGCGGTTGCGGTTATAACGCTGGTTAGCGGTTATAAAACGTATACCGCCCCGCTATAAACCGCATTTGCTAAATTGGGCTTTTTAAATTTTTGGCCGATTTTTGGGCCCATTTGATTTTTTGGGCCCATTTTCTTGTCTTTTTTGGGTTGATTGGGCTGAAGCATTATAAAAAAACTCTAATTTTTTTTTGGCCCATTTTCTTGTCTTTTTCAGGACTGATTTGGGCTGAAGCATTTATAAAAATCTTGATTTTTTTTGGGCCCATTTTCATAGCTTTTTCAGGTTCTGATTTGCCTAAGCTTAAAAAAACAAAAACCCCTAGACTGCTACAGGTAGTATAAAAACCCAACAATTTGAACATAAAAAACCCAAATTTTAAAACTAGTAAAATTGGCCACTGAAATTATCTACTAAAAAAAAAAAAACTTACTAAACCTGTAAAATGACTAAATGAGTAAACCCTGATAAGCTCATGCCATAAATAAAAAAAGAATCCTAATAATACAATCAAACATAATAAATCACCAAGCAAACAAATAATCCATAGGTTAAAAATTACAATCTTAATAAATAAAATCAAACATAATAAATCACCAAGCAAAACGATCTCGTGTCGTTTAAAAGAGATTATATATATATATATTATATATATATATATATATATATATATATTAAGAGCGGTTAGCGGTTTTAGGCGGTTAGCGGTGGCGGTACGGTATAACCGCCGCCATTTCAGCCTACTTTAACCCTAGACCTAAAATTTATACCAAACATGTTTTGACACTGAATTTGCCAATATTAAAAACCTAATATGAACTAATATAAACAAATAAATGAGAGACTTTAACATAAAAGGTTTATAAATCTCATTAAATAACAAAAACCAAAATCAAATGAATGGTTTATACTTTTACCAAAAATAAAATTTCTTAATTTTTAGAAACTTTTTGAAAACAATGTAAGAAATTTCGTGTGTCAAAATTTAAATATAGCCTACAATAGGTGAAATTAAAAGGAATAATGTTAGAAATTTTTTTATTACATTTTTAATATCTTACAATTATCCCACATTATTAACGTGACATTTTTAACTAACTCTTGGATCGGTCTTTAGAAAAAAAAAATTAAATAATTAGTTAGAACTAACAAAGCAATATTATAAAGTAATTGTAAAAAAAAAAATGATATATACCCTTACTTATTTTTACAAAAAAAAAAATAATAAATAAATAAATAATAAAGATTTACACCCCGAGTTTAATAATGGGTACAAAATTAATTAAGAATAATTCGGGACGAAACAAATAAAATTTATAACACTCATTAAAGCTTGCCACAGTTGCCTTGGATAAAAATTAAAAAGAGACAGATCGGAAGAGGGATAAAGACAGATGGAAGCTGCTATTATTCCGAGAGAAAGAAATATGAAGAGAATGGTAAAATAACAAAAGGACGTTGAACGGGTGAAAGAATACCCTTCAAAAACGAAAGCTGGCATTTGGACGGTTGGACCCTAACGGAGCCGAACCCAGGGCTGCAACCTGGATCCACTTGGAACATTATATGTCGGCCATCTGAAGGTTTATGGCAGGAAGAACCTGCGAAGGAGGGGGTAAGCCATGAATTCAATGAATGACGAAGACAAAATTATTGAAGCCACAAGTTCCACATGTATGGCCATGGACGGACGCCGGCATATCATGACAGTGTATCTAGATCTGACTCATTTTAGTTTAAGATATGATAGGTAGGGCAATCCATCGTCGAGCTCCACGCGAAGTCCAATACAAATTTAATATTTGATGGAGATATATGATCTATTTAATTAAATGAGCTGAATATGATTGTTTATGTAATTTTATAGTTTTGGTTTCAACATGATTTGAATTTAACATGTTGAACCCGACACAAACCTAATATAAAATTAATGAGTTAATAATTAAAGGTTTGACGAATCCATTTAATTAAATGAGTCGGAATTATGGTTAATTTATATAGTTTTAAATTCATATTCAACATACCCAACCGGTGAACGCAACTGCCACAGAACATATTAGATAGTGGTTTTTGGATGGATTTAGTATGTACAATTTGTGTTTTGTAGCAACAATTCTAGGATTTTTTTTTTCCTTTATCTGTGCCTTGTAATAATTTTATTGTCTAATTAGCTGTAAATCACAATGAGTTTTACGAATGTCTTAATGGGGCTGAATTCAGCTATAGCTTATTTAGACTTGAATGAGCACTTACGATTCTTATCGTCTAAATCTCTCTTGTGCGGTTCTTAACGGACTGTATCACGGCCTATCACGTTCAAGGTAGAGTAGTCACTTTGGTCGCTCCCTTTACCTTTTTTAATTATTATTATTTTTTTTTTTAGAAAAAAGAGTTATGTTTAGTAGATGAAGTAATTATGAGTTGTTGTAATGATTTGAAGAAAAGGATATTGAAATCAGGGTAGCCTGTTCAAGATGATGGAAACATAGCTTTCAGTAATAAAAGGAGATTCAAGATTAAAAATGCAAACTAGGCTCTTAAAGGAGACAAGCAGTGGAAGAGAACGCGTATAGCAATGCCACGTCCTCTTGGCCTTGAGCCATCAGTGTCAATTGCATGTTCACACCTGTGTGCTATAGACTGTTTATTATGCCTCTCAATTCCCCGAAGACTTGGCCTAAAATTCTGTCTCACACTGAACAAGCACTCTTTCCTACTTTTTTTTTTCATAAATATAGGGTATTCAAATCTTGAATTTTCGACTGCTTTCATGACTGTTCAGTGTTTATTAGGCCATCTTCCTATGATTTATCCCGTTTAAATTATTGTTCCTTCAATTTTGTGAAATTGAATGGAGACTAAGGGCGACATTTGAACCAAACTGTGTATTTTTCCTTCACGTTCTACCTGTAACATATCCTCAAGGATCCAAAAACGAAACTACTTAAATAAAAAAATTAAAAAATAATAAAAACCCCACTAAACCAAATGCTATGCGTGCTACTCAAAGAATCAATAAGAGGAGCTGGCAAGGCAAAATTATTCTTAAAGTTTCGTAATTCAAAAAAAATTAGTTAGGCTGTACACACCAAAAAAAAG
>FXXK01000615.1:225139-240153 GCA_900184695.1 Betula pendula | reverse complement strand
CTAGACAAGTGACTCACCTGCCCTTTACCGCAATAAGTCTTTCAGAATTTTTGGACATTTCTTCTACTTAATCTTATTTATCAGAACACTAATAGATTGAAGGCTTTTTGTAAAAAATATGATTTGTGTGGTTTAACGAAGTAAACTCTAAGAGAGGAGAAGTATGAATGCTCTAAAACCAAATAAACCTCTCTTAGCACAATGCACAAAGACCTAAAATCTTGTCTTTTGACGAGCATGACATGTCCTTAAATAGACTTGCAAAACTTATGCTTGGAGGAAAAAAAAAATCGAATCTTGGTGTACTCCAAATTTTCTATTGTAGGTTGAACTGAGTCATAAGTCGTTTGAATTAAAGTAAGGTTACTATGATAAAACAAGGATTTTTGAAACTACATATTTGAACTAACTTAGGACGAGACTTAGAACGCCACATTCTGTAAGACCCAAGTTCGAAATAACTTGGAAAGCCACTTGAAAATGGCTATTCTATTAAACCCTAGTTCGAACTAACTTGGAAACTATTAGTCTTGAACTTCTTCAAAAACATGTCTAGTTTGAATAGACTTGGGACAAGACTTAGAACACGCAACAGTGCCAACTTCCAATTTCTTCATAACATCTTTAGTTTGAACTAACTTTGAACACAACTTAGGACGAGCAACACGGTCTTGCTTGAACAACTGGAATGTTCTGAAGAAATTGGAAGTTGGTAGTGTTGCGTGTTCTGGAATGAGCTATTTTATCCAGTTTGAGCTGCACTTGGAATGAGCTATTCTGTCCAGTTTTTTAGTCTTCTCTTTCCATCTCGTTTTGATCTAATAAAAAATAGAATTGAAATATTTTCATGAAATACAAAATTATAGTATTTTGAATTAGCTTTCCATCGCGACTAATTTTGTCCGCATCTATTTGCAGAATTAAGAATTATGATCATTTTACTTTGAATAGGTAAATGATGATAGCGTACACAACCTTGAATTCTTATGTTTTGAATTAATTTTTTTACCGACTTAATCCTAGACTTGAAACTTACAACAAAACATGTTTTCCATTAAACACATAGATAATTATAGTAATAAAATTTAAATTAACACACAAATAATTAATTGAATAAATATCTAATAAATACAGTAGTACATCCATGTAAATCCATTCACAACATCATTAAAAAAAAAAAAGTAATGCTTCATTTTCAACTCCATTATCCAACTTTGTCTAACTTGTCCAATGTGGCAAGTAAATGGAATTGCCACATTGGACAACTTCATTTTTTCTTTTTCTTTTTTTTACTTGTCACATTGGACAAGTTGGACAATGGAGTTAGACATGAAGCATTACTCAAAAAAAAAAAAAAAAAAATACTACTCCCTTATCCAAATACATCAATGACCAAAAAACCCAAACTTTTTCTTCTTTTTGTCACAGAATGACAAAATGTTAGATGAAATGACATAAAAGCCAAGATGTAAGATAGATATGCAAAAATTTGAGAAACAATAAAAACAATAAAAAGAAAATTAATCAAAAAAAAAAGAAGAAATAAATATGCAATGAAAAGCTCTACATGCCCTAGGATATGCACGACAACTAACCCTAGGCATGTTGTGTGACCATTTAACTTTAGGTGTGTCCACTACCACTCTCCTTAATGGGTGAATGATATCAATCTTCCTAACCCAAGACTTTTTAATACTAGGTGCAAATTTGTAATACTTATCCAACTCATCTAACCTAGTCAAAACCACCATCATCATGTTAACCAGCCTCTCACGTGCTCATGAGGTTTCAACTTAAGACAATTAAGTTGATTATAACCAACTTTGCCACAATAATGACAAGTAGGGACAAACCTTTGAGAAGATTGCCTCATCGAAGAGTGTACAACCATAAACTTAAGTCTAGGTCTAGACGCATAAGGATCAACAATAGCTTTCTTACTCTTATCATTTTAGCAGGAACAAACATTATCTTCTTTTCACATATATTTTTCTCATTAGAAGTAGAAAGCATAAAAGAACAAGGGAAAATTATATTTTACCCCCTCAATGTTTGAAGGAATTTTCAATTTAGCTACTAATGTTTCAAAATTCGCAATGCACCCCCCCAATGTTTGAAAAAATTTTCAATTCGAACCTTCCGTTAGATTTTGCTGTCTAATCTGACTATTTTTTTTTTTTACTGTTCATACGTTTGTTTAAAAAAAAAATGGATAAACAGTAAAAAAAAAATTTTCCGTCAGATTAGACGGCAAAATCTGACGGAAGGTTCGAATTGAAATTTTTTTCAAACATTGGAGGGGTGCATTGCAAATTTTAAAACATTGGTGGCTACATTGAAAATCCCCTCAAACATTGAGGGGGTAAAATGTAATTTCCCCAAAGAACAATTATTCACAAAATCAAGTCTAGATTTATCACCATGACTCTTTTGTCTATTCAACATTTTCTTTAATTTTGTTGTAAAAATTACTGATTTCTCATAACCGTTGAAAAACGAAAGAGACAGAAAAATGAAAAAATAATCAATCACAAGACACAGAAAATTAAGTGGTTTACCTTCAGAAGTTACATCCACTATGTTGTAACAAAGTTTTATTATTTTCGGGAAAAAATACAAAGAGATGCGTTAAATGCGCATTACCAAAACCCTACAACATAAGTAGCTATTTAGAGACCCTCAACTGGGTCGAAAATACATAAAAACCTCCAAGTCTTGCTCTATGGGCCAACCCTCAGAAAATATCTCATTTAAACCATAGTCCTTCTTTTATCGTATCGGGTCGAATGCAAAACTAGGCTCCACACAGCCTAACAAATTTATCCCCATAAGATTTATTCAATTGATCCTTATATTCATTTAAAGCATTCTTACGCAATTTGTTCTTCTCTATCAATCCAACAATGTCAAGTTCAAAGCATGAGAGTCATCAAATTTAACTAGCAGGCTTTCCTTTTTCAAATTCAATCTTATTGAGTTTTTTAATTTTTTTAATTTTTTTATTTTTTCAACTTAGTGAACTCCTCAAAAGATATAGTTATAAGTAGTTTGCACGACATTTTCCTTCTCAGAATAATCATCAGATGACTCAGGCAAGTTCGGAGTAGCATACTCACTCTTGAGCATTATCATAGGAAGCGGTACATGCCAAGTAATTGACACCCACATCATGATTATCTTTAGAGTTTTTAGAATCAGACTCGTCACTTTGTGTAGCATTCAAGGCCTTACCCTTGGACTTTAGAAAATTGGCATATTCAACCCGAACACTCATGACATTGAATGCCTTGGGAGTTATTTTACTTCTTGGCCTTTTCTTCAATTCATTGAGTGGCTCCAATATAATCACCCTTAAATTTCTCAACAAACTTAAACGATTTCTTTCTAAAGTTTCCATTCCTAAGTTTGAAGAATTTTATGAAATGCCTCACAAAATAGCAAGATCCTCATCTTCAAAGGCTTCCTCATCAGAGGAGTCATTTACCTTTAGGTCTGAAGTAAAGACAACTTATAAGTTTCTAGTGATCCTAAGAGTTCATCTACTTTCATGGAATCAAGGTCCTTGCTTTCTTCAATAACAACAANCTTTAGGTCTAAATTGTTCAGGTAGAGACCTTACAACTTTTGTATAAGAAATTTTATTTCCAAGATTAAACCTAGGGTTAGCGATATCATTTACCTTGGCATAGAATTCATCAAAGGTCACACCATCCTTTATCCTAATCTCTTCAAATTTGGAAGTTAACATCTAAAGTTTAGAATATTTAACAGTTTTTGTTTCTTCATATGTTACTTTCAAAATATCTCAAGTTTCTTTGGTAATTTTACAACGAGATATTTTTTGGAATTCTTGAGGTGAAACAACCATGAAGATAGTGTTTAACCCTATATCATTCCAATTACAAGCATTCTTTTTAGTCGTAGACCATTCAGCTATTGCCTTATCCAAATGTTTCCATCCAAACTCGATGGTAGTTCAAATATCCATGGACTTAAGGAAGGCCATCATAAGAACCTTCTAATAGGCATAATTGGATTCGTCAAAATATGGAGGGACATTAAGAGATTAAGATTGATATTGAGACATTTGATCAATGAGTCAAAGATTACACTTAGGAAATTAATCATTCAGAGAGTGAACATTAGACTCTGATACCAAGAAAAATTAGTCAATGGCTCCAACCAACACCTAGAAAGGAGGGTTGAATATGTATATACCAAATAATGCAAAATTTTGAAAAATTAACCAGCACACAAATAATCACCAAATATTATGAAAGCAGTAAATCAATCAACACAAATATTTGTTGGCAAAGCAGAAACCTTTTAAAGAATTCTTCAAAAATAAAACTACTCCAAGATAGCCAAACCCAAAAAATCAATCCACTATAGAAAAATGAAGAGATTACAAGCTGTTCGTACTAACAAAACATTTGTACTTGATACATTCTTATACTAGACAAGTGACCCATTTGCTCTCTACCGCAATAGCTATTCAAGAATTTCTAGACAATACTTTTACTTGATCTTCTTTACCATAACTCCGATAAGCTGAAGGCGTTTTGTGAAAAACATGGTTTATGCTGTTTAACAAAGTAAACTATAAAAGAGGAGCGTGAATGTTCTAGAACCAAAGAAACCTCTCTTAGCACAATGCACAATGCCCTAAAACCTTGTCTTTGGACATGCATTAAAAGTCTTTAAATAGGCTTGCAAAATTTGAGCTTCAAGGAAAAAAATCGAATCTTGGTTTATTGCAGATTTTCTTCGGTAGTTCGAATTGAGCCAAAACTCGTTCAAACTAAAGTAGGATTTTTGTGAGAAAACAAGGATTTCTAATACAATGCGTTTGAGTTGACTTAAGAATAAATTTGAAACACCACATTCTCTAAGACCCTAGTTCAAAATAATGTGGAATGCCACTTGGAAATGGCCATTTTGTAAGACCCTAGTTTGAACTAACTTGAAACGCCACTTGGAATGTGGCATACTGTCAATCTTGAACTTCTTCAAAAACATGTCTAGTTCGAATTGACTTAGAACGAGACTTAGGACGCGCAACACTGCCAGCTTCCAATTTATTCATAACATCTCTAGTTTGAACTAACAGGGCATGTAACATAGGACGAAAAGCACTGCCTTGCTTGAACAACATTTTCCACTTGCTCGTTCTAAATGTAGTTCAAACTGGACTTAGAACAAGTCATTTTGTTCATATTTTTAGTCTTTTGTTTACAGCCCGTTTTGAGCTAGCAAGCATTGGAATTGTAAAATTTCATGAACTACAAAATTGTATCATTTTGAATTAGCTTTTCAATGCCACTATTTTCTCTTCATCTGATTTCAAAATTAAGAATTATGATTATTTTACTTTGATTAGGTCAATGTTGGACAGCATACACAACCTTGAATTATTATGTCTCAAATCAACTTTTTCGCTGACTTTAACCCTAGACCTAAAATTTATAACCAAACATGTTTTGACACTGAATTTGTCAATATTAAAAACATAATATTAACATAATAATAAACAAATAAATAAGAGACTTTAACATAAAAGGTTTATAAATCTCATTAAATAACAAAAACAAAAATCAATTGAATGGTTATACAATTTTACCAAAAATAAAATTTATTAATTTTTAGAAACTTTTTGAAAACAATGTAAAGAATCGTGTGCCAAAATTTAAATATAGCCTACAATAGGTGAAATAAAAAGGAATAATGTTAGAAATTTTTTTATTACATTTTTAATATCTCACAATTATCCTACATTATTAACGTGACATTTTTAACCAACTCTTGAATCGGTCTTTATAAAAAAAAAATAATAATTAGTTAGAACTAACACAGCAAATATAATAATTGTAAATATATATATAATATATATATAATACTCATTATAAAAAAAAAAAAAAAGATTTACACCCACGAGTTTAATAATGGGTACAAAATTAATATTAAGATAATTCGGGACGAAACAAAATAAAATTTATAACACTCATTAAAAGCTCGCCACAGTTGCCTTGGATAAAAATTAAAAAGAGACAGATCGAAGAGGGATAAAGACAGATGGAAGCTCTATTATTCCGAGGAGAAAGAAATATGAAGAGAATGGTAAATATAGACAAAAGGACGTTGAAGGGGAAAGAATACCCTCAAAACGGAAAGCTGGCATTTGGACGGTTGGACCCTACACGGAGCCGAACCAGGGCTGCAACCTGGATCCACTTGGAACATTTAATGGTACGGGCCATCTGAAGGTATGGCCAGGAAGAACCTGCGAAGGAGGTAAGCCATGAATCAATGAATGACGAAGACAAATTATTGGAAGCCACAAGTTCCACATGTATGGCCATGGACGGACGTCGGCATATCATGATCAGTGTATCTAGATCTGACTTCATTTTTAGTTAAGATATGATAAGGTAGGGCAATCCATCGTCGAGCTCCACGCGAAGTCAATACAAATTTAATATTTGATGGAGATATATGATCTATTTAATTAAATGAGCTGAATTATGATTGGCTTATGTAGTTTTATAATTTTGTTTCAACACGATTTAAATTCAACATGCAAACTCGACACAAACTTAATACAAAATTAATGAATTATGATTAAAGGGGTTGACGACTCATTTAATTAAATGGGTCAAATTAGGATTAATTTATATAATCTTAAATCCATATCTCAACGATACCCGACACGTGAACGCAAACTGCCACAGGACATATTAGATAAGGTGTTTTTGGATGATTAGTATGTACAATTTGTGTTTTGTAGCAACAATTCTAGGATTTTTTTTTTTCCTTTATCTGTGCCTTTGTAATTAATATTATTGTCTAATTAGTGTAAATCACCATGAGTTTTACGAATGTCTTGATGGGGCTGGATTGAGCTATAACTTAATTGGACTTGAATGAGCATTTACGATTCCCACCAACTAAGTCTCTCATGTGCGGTTCTCAACGGACTGTTATCACGGCCTATCACGTTAAGGTAGAGTAGTCACTTTGGTCGCTCCCTTTACCTTTTTTAATTATTATTATTTTTTTTTTAGAAAAAAGAGTTATGTTTAAGTAGATGAAGTTAATTATGAGTTGTTGTATGATTTGAAGAAAAGGATATTGAAATCAGGTAGCCATGTTCAAGATGATGGAAACATAGCTTTCATGTAATAAAAGGAGATTCAGATTAAACATGCAAATAGGCTCTTAATGGAGACAAGCATAGAAGAGGACGCCTATGGCAATGCCAACGTCCTCTTCCTTGAGCCCATCATGTCAATTGCATGTCACACCTGTGTGCTATAGACTGTTTATTATCCTTCAATTCCCCGAAGACTTGGCCTAAAATTCTGTCTTCACACTTGACAAGCACTCTTTCCTACTTTTTTTTTTTCAATAAATATAGGTCATTCAAAATCTTGAATTGTCGACTGCTTTCATGACTGTTCATGTTTATAGGCCATCTTCTCTATGATTTATCCCGTTTAAATTATTGTCCTCATTTGTGAAATTGATGGAGACATAAGGGCGACATTTGAACCAACTGTTATTTTCCTTCACGTGTCTACTTGTACATATCCTCAAGGATCCAAAAACGAAACTACTTAAATAAAAAATTTAAAAAATAATAAAAAACCCCACAAACCAAATGCTATGCGTGCTACTCAAAGAATCAATAAGAGGAAGCTGGCAAAGGCCAAAGATTATGCTTAAAGTTTCGTAATTCAAAAAATTAGTTAGGCTGTACACTACCAAAAAAAAAAAAAGCTCCAATTGGGGGATCCTTCCCACTGATTATTGGAATAGATAGAAAGGGACGTAAAGCTGTGGGAATGTGGCCAAAAAATGATTTGACTGCGGCCCCATTGTATTACAAAATGAGCACAAAAGTTTAATTGGAGATGATTGACGAAATACGCCAATCTTGAGGGATTTGTAGATGTTAGAGTGTCATAAATTGCTTCAATTTTAGGTTTGTAGCAAGGAAAAGTCTCAAACGTGCTGCCAAGGCCTCACCATAGTTGGCTGTACAAGTTGAATTAAACAAAAAAAAAAAAAAAGGAGAATGTAAATATCACGGCCTTTAAAAAAATCACAAGAATGTTTAACAAATTCTTGTCATTTATTGAGAAAAAAAAAAAACCGACTTTAAATGTGAAAGATAGTTCTCATCCTTTTTTTTGAGAAAAATGCAAAATGAATATTTGTGATTGGCCTAAATTATAAATCATCCCCTTGAGTATTAAATTGAACTCAAAGGTCTCTATGGTATACCAAAAAACAATTTAGTCTCTGGAGTTAATTCCGTTAAATTATTTGACAAATTTTGTTAAGTGCCATGTCAGCTTAATAAAATTACAACATATGTCCTTCTTAAAAAAAATTAAATTATAAATTATAAATATAAAAAACAATTTAAAAAAAAAAAATAGAAAAGAAGTAGGGTGGCTGTTGGAGCCACCCTAGAGGTGGCTAGAGGTGGCCTGTGGGCCACCCCCACTTCTGGGGTGGCCTGCGAACCACCTCTAGGTGGCTGCTGGCAGCTATGCCACAAATGGGGGTGGCTGCCGTTCCTTTTCTATATATATATATTTTTATATAAAAATTATTTTTTAGTTTTATAGATTTATATTTTTTATTTTTTATTAAAAATGATACGTGTCGTGATTTAATTGGTATTGACGTGACAATTAACGGAATTTGTCAAATATTTTAACGAAATTTCACTCCAAAAACTAAATTGTTTTTGATATACTATAAGGATCTCTAAGTTCACTTTAATATCATAAGGATTAATTTATAAATTAGGCTAGCTACTAATTTCACATTTTTCCCTTGTTTTTTACACAAACGACGAGAATTATCTCCAATTTTTTAGACAACCAAAAAAATTGTCACTAATTTTTAACGCCGTTTTTAATAATCGTCTTGTTTCTTTTTCTCAAGAAATTAACGGCCTTTTTTTTTTTTTTCGAAAACACCGTTAATTTATTTTATAAATGAAAAGAATATGGGTATATTGGATCCAGTATACCCGTATTGTTTTGGTAATTAATTAATCAACCCAAATCCAGATCCACAAATATTCTATTTCACAATTCAAATACCATTAAATCCACAAATTAAACGCCATATTATCAAATAAGACTCCAAGTACTTTCATAAATATTCATTGTCAATTTAAGCCACATAATGTAGTCAAAACAAAGCGTAACAAATGAATTAGAGTTAGAGAAAAGAGAGTACAAAGTAAAAAAAAACTTAGATGTGGTTGGATCTCCCTCTTCTCCCTCCCCCTCCCCTTTTCCCCTTCCTAATCCCTCCTCCCTTTCTCGTTATTTTGNAGTTTTGGTTTGTTAATTTTGATTTTGGTTTTAATTTTTCCAGCACAATAAGTTTTGTCGACGTCCTCTCCATCATCTATGACCGAATTCTACCTTCTCTGTCATTCATAGTCTCAAATATACTTTTTGGGAGTTTTAGTTTTGATTTCTCAAAATCAAATCTAAAATTTTTAGAGAGTTTTCCCCCCTCTCGCACCCCTTCACTGTATTTGAAGGCTCTTATGCTTCTTTCTCTTACGCTGGCCATCCTCCTTCCGCTTACAGTCGGTAGATCTACTTAGGATGTGTTTGAGATTGCGATTTCGTAGAAAATAAGTGCGATTTTAAACCAAATCGCAAAAATTGTATTGTTTGAAAACTGCGATTTTAAAAAATTGCGATATGAAAACGCAGAAAATTTGCGATTTCAAATCGTAGGTAAATGGATGCTTTTTTGAAAACGCATAATTTTAAAAGGCTAAACTGCGATTTTAAAGGCCAAACTGTGATTTTGCCAAACGCTTAACTGCGTTTTAAAAAATCACGTTTTCAAATCGCACTTTTTGAAATCGCTATTTTTAAAATCACATTTTTTAAAATCGCAATTCCAAACAGACCCTTAGTGCGGTTTGCTTTTTGTTGTTTTAATTTGATTTTTGTTACTGTATATTCCTGATCTTCAAGTTGAGAAATGTGTTTTTTCCCTAGCATTCGAGTTGAGAGAGTTTTAATAATGTTGGTGTGAGTTAGGTTGCTTATGTCTTTGAATTTATCTGCTTGTTGCAAATTTGATCTATAACCGGAGTTATATATAGGTGTGCGGAAGATTAGGTCATAGATATTTGCTTGTCTTTATTTATGACTTGTAAGTTCATAGCCTTGAGCTATAGTTATCAAAACTTGTGGTTTATTGCCTTAGCTTTTAATTGTAAGAGCTTTTTGCTGAAGAATTGTTATCAATGGAAAAGTAAAAATTCACATTAAAATAAAAAAAGTAGTCCAAACAATATAAAAACATAATCATTGTTTGAAAACACTATTACAAAATAAAACATAATATAATTATGTCCCAACATTTGCTCAATACATCATTCACTCTAAATATTCATAAGAATGGTCCACAATATTTTCCTCGATATAAAATGTGCATTTTTGATATATATATGGTTTCTTCTAACATTTTTAGAAATGATATACTTAAAATGTATTGTTATTCATAAAATTAATTGTGTTCTCATAACTCAAAATTTATAATGCCTGTGTGGCATTCCACCAAAGAAAAAATTAGTGAAGAATTTGGGGTATGTACACACTATTTATACAGACTTAATCTTATGGCTCATTGTTAATTGAAACATTATCTACTTGGATTTGAGTGCTTACCGTGACTAGCGCAACTACCCTAGGGTGGAGATCACACTTGCGACATTACTAGTTGTGTGCCAACCTGACCTATTGACTCAGTTGAGCAACTAAAAGGTGGATGGCTATTATACCTTTACCGGGGCATTGATATAGTGCCCTATATCTCATGGGACGTGCAAGCCCATCGTAAGAGGGTTGTGAGTAGAAATGTACAAACGGGCCGGTTATTAACCGTTTATAACTGGATAACTTGAAATAACCGGATTACTGGATAACCGGACAAACCGAAAAACGAAAAATTCGAAATAACCGCAACCGGATAACCGGTTAGGCCGTTGTGGTTGCGGTTATTAATTTTAAAAATCGTTATTAACTGGGTAACTGGATAACGGTTTTATATATATAATTATTATTTTTTTTATATATATACATATATATAAAATTATTATTTTAGACAAGTTAATATACATTTTTTTTCTTTTTTTTTTTTTCTCTCTCTCTCTCTCTCAATAAGAGCTCCCTGCTGCAGGGAGCTTAGGGAGTAGGGAGCTTCATGCTCTCTGCTTGAGAGAGAGAGAGAGAGGAGAAGAAAAGAAAGGAAAAAAAAATAAAAATTTGAACTCGTGCCACATTGAATATGAACAAACTTTTTTCACTTTCCTATTTCAAAAATAAATTTTTAATGAGAAGTGATTAAAAATAATTTTTTTTTGTGATCCATAACATTAAAACCAGTTACCGATTAATAACCGGTTTAAAAACTAGTTATAGCAACCACAACCGGAGTCCCAGTTGCGATTATGGTTGTTAAAAATTAAATAACTGGGGACCCCGTTGCGGTTGCGGTTATTACCCAATAACCACAATCAAAACCGGTTGTACACCCCTAGTTATGAGTATGAATAGGCCATGTGAAAGATGTTTATAGATTGTGACATATTTATTGTTATTATACGTACCACCAATTGCTTATCACACATTGCTTCTTTATGCTTGTGCACATCACCAAGGCTCGCATATCTGTTTCCTCTGCATACTCTTCGCACAATGACAGAAAGGTAGTGGGCTCTAGTACTAACTGATGCAGCGTAAGTGTAGTGGATCGCAAAACAAACAATACTAGATGATCAATTCTTCCCAAAACTAAGAACAAATCATTTGAATTAAAGTAGATAAAATAAATAAAACAACAATAAGGGATAACGTCACTTAAGCTCCCTGAAATGTTACGACTTTTGCAATATCCCTCGTAAAGTTCAGAAATCTCTCAATTTATTGTATCCAAAATTGAATTTTTTGCAATATCCTCATCCATTAAGATTTTCCGTTAAATCTTAACGGAAAAATGTTAAATTATCTAAATACCTTTTTTTTTTTTTTTTTTTTTTTTTTTTAAAGTGACCTGTGACCCACGATGGGTCACAAGATGACCCATGATAGGTCACAAGGTGACCCAAACATGGGTCATAGTATGATCCACATTGGGTTACGTCATGACCTAGTGTAGGTCACGACCAAACCCACGGTGGTGGGTTATACTTGTGACCCAATGACCCTCCTAGGTTGGGTCAATTTTTTAAAAATAATTTTTTATTCGAAATTAAGGGTGAATTTATATATTTTTTTAAAAAAAAATTAGGAGTATAAATGTCATTTTACTCATTTGACCGTTTGATTTGACATAATTGCATAACAGAGGAGGACATTGCAACAAATTCAAACTTAAATATACTAAATTGTGAGGTTTTAAACTTTAGAGAGGATATTGCAAAAGTTGTGACATCTCATAGAGTAAGTGAAGTTATCTTTAAAAATAAAATAATAAAAAAAACCTCTCCTATAATGTTTTTTAGAGAAAACTGATAAAAAAATTACACAAAGCTAGCGCCAAGACTGTATCTAGTGAGGCTAAATAGAAGAAGAAGTCCTAACCTTACTACAAAAGTCAAATAAATTGACATTGTCGTGATTTCATTCGGGCGAGACTTGCGATAAAGTCTAAAAACTTTTTTTTTAAAAAAAAAAGAAAAATTCTTGTTCAAACCTGCTTCTGAATGAGTTTTTGAACAGGCTTTTCGGGTACTGTTTTTGTCTTTATCTTGACGGTCTGTTTTTATTAGAATATAAATTTAATGATTAAATTTATCAATTTCTATGAATTTAAGTTTTTAAGATAAGTAATAATTTAACTTGGTATAAGAGTAAAGGTCTTGAGTTCAAACCTTATCTCCGTGATTTACTTTTTATTTTCATTAAATATTTTACATGCTAGGCTTTACTCATTAAGAGGAGTGTTAAAATATAAATTAAATTTTATAATTCCAATATTTTGGAAATATGAGTTTGTTGCCCTTTGAATAAGCTTTCCAAAGCTACTAAGTTTACTTCCATCCGATGTCGATATCATAAGATATAATATTTTTATTAAGACCGATCAACATCAATCGGACTTTTCACAAGTTTCTAATTTTATTATATGCTATGGATATTGTATTTTGCTTCTATGCCATTGTAATAGAGATTTATACTCTTTGTTATTTCTTCAAGGCCGATAGAGTAATCGCTTAATTAGTCCCATTATAGCATCAAGAGAAACTAAGGTACTTTACACCAATAAGTATGAAGATTCTCATTGTCAGATTTAAACCAATACCCTAGTATATTTTTAACCGCTTTAAAAATTTCCTTTAGTCATTAAACCTCCGCCCTGAATAGTATGGTTGAGTTTATCCAGCAAACAAGAATATGTCCACGTCAGGTGGCATGGCCCACCAAAGAGCCTCTACATTACAGCCAGGTAAGACAAATGATGCCACAGACTAGGATGGAGCAACTACAGGCTACCCAATAAGTGACTGTGTTTGCTTAAAAAAAAAAAAAAAAAAAAAAAAAAGAGAAAGTGACTGTTGAACAACAATACATACAGTTTGAAGCTCAAAAGCCAGATCAGGCCCTCAGGTATTGGCCATGTTTTAGCCTTTAGGCCGACAAATATAGGGGTGTCCTGACAAGCTCACCCAGTTCCTTTTGATGATCACTGATTCTATTGTATTGTTTTTGGCAGTGTGTCTGTGTTTTTGTTGCTTGGTCTCAGAACCCCAAGGCAAGGACCCCTGGCTCATATGCTTGCGCGTGGAGGCGTGCCTGGCTACGTCATCATCCCCCTCTTTCGGTTTCAATTCAGACTCTCTCATTTTCTCAGACCAAAAGCTTATAAACACAGGCTTTTTTCTGTTTTTTAATTTTAACCTTATCCAGTAGGATGAATGATTATTCTCCAATATATATATATATAAAAGTATATATATTCTCTCAAATTATCATCTTATTGTTAATGTATATTTTAAACTATCAATTTTGTGAATTCCCTTAAAGAACAAGAATAATTTTCTTCATAAATAAAAATTTTTAAAATTGTAAATAAAAACTAAAAAATTAAAAAAAAAACTATTTTTTTTTTTTGAAAAAATTAAAATAAGAAATAATAAATGAATGAAAACAAAATAAACTACGAGCCCCTTTATTTTTTATTTTAAAATTTCTAGTTTTATTTTTAAATTCTCAAAATTTAATTTTTAGTTATATTTTTAGTTTTTTTTTAATATTTAATATTTTAATTTCTTTTTTAGTTTTAGATTTTTTTTTTCAAATTTATAAAGATATTGTTTATTGAAAATTTTTGGAAAAAAAATCATTATTTAGTCCCTAGATTTTATCTAATTTTAATTAGTCATTAGGTTTTCAATTTTAAGAATATTGATCCTTAGATTTTTCTCATATTTTAAATAAGTCACTCAATCACTTTTTATCAAAATGAATGATATTGTCATATGTTACGTGTGTCTCAATTGATACACTTGCATTCATATCAAACTAATATTAATATCATATCATTAAACACTATATCATCCATATAACAAAAAAAAAAAAAAAAGACATCAACTCCAAAAATAAAAATAATCTTCTTTTCATCATAATCTTCTAGATTTTTAATGTCAAAAAAAAAAAAAACATTACTTTGATACTGAGATAAACTTTGGCGTGTCAAATGAGACATACCTAACAAATAAAAAACGTTAACTTTGACCGTAAAGTGATTAGAGGACAAATTTAAAATTTGATTAAAATTTAAGGACTGTATTCTAAAATTAAACTTAATGACTAAATTCAAATCAAATGAAAATTTATGGGTTAAATATGATTTTTTCCAAAAACATTGAAGTCATTTTTGTTTTTTTGCTGCTATGGGGGATATTAACAGTTTTGGATAGTTAGGGGGAGAATTAATACAATTGGTAGTTTGAGGGCACAACATTG
>FXXK01000615.1:192228-224461 GCA_900184695.1 Betula pendula | reverse complement strand
GCACCGATCAGGGTGCTCAGATCGTCAACCCTCCTCCGTGATCCGGGATTTCTTCGCCTCCAACCCCTCTCGATGTTGCCATCTGCCATCCATGAATCGGCGTGTGGTCCTCATGCGCTAGTGCGTGGCCTCTCCGCCGGTTGTTTCCACCGATCTCCTCCGCCAATGCAGTTGTTTGCTGATGTTTTATTATTTTTCTGTTGTAATTTTTTATATTTTTGCAGCCTGTTTTGTTCTTTTCTGTTGTTGTGTTGTATGAGTTACTATTTCCCTGATTTTTAGTGTTTTAATTTGTTTGTGGAGATTTTTGTAATTGGATATGTGTTGGTACTTTTCTCTTCTACAATCCTTGATTCGGACCCTAACAGTGCATCTACTGCTTCAGCCTCTTGGTTGTTGCAATTTTCAAGTGGGGGTTTAGATAAGTTCGCCTTAATATGTTTCCCTTTTGTTTCTATTATCACTATATGCAGCCATAATGAGCGGTCCGGGACACTTATTTGTCCCATTGCCTACTATTTGTATGTAATTTCGCACTGTTATTTTCGTGTTAAGTCTGTTGTTGAGAAGCCCATTTCTTTTTCAGTTCTTTTTATTTTTATTTAAGATCTTCTACTCTTCCCTTTGAATTAAAAGTGATAAAGATTCTTTTCTATAACCCTATCCTTATCTTATTAGAAAAGAAAAAAGAAAAAGAAAAAAGAATAGTGCATTCAAATCCCCATCGGAATGTAGTTCTCTCACAGTTGCCATTTAATTGGGAATGGTGCGATCCTTATGGGATGAGTTACGACTTTCCCTTGGGCCTTAGAAATATATATATATATGATAAGAATGCTCATATTCCATGTGTTTTTTATTAATAAAGCGCTAAAAATTTTTTACTTTTTTGATGCTACTTTTTGTTTTTGATTTTTTTTTTGTTTTTTAACAGGATATTGATATGGTGATACAAGAAAAGATAGACTATGTGATATTTTTATTATGGTTATTTTTTTAATGCCACATCTTGAGTTTGACCGTGACTATTTGTAAAATTTGTATATAAAGTGAGGAACTATTCTATTCCATAAAAAATGAAAATGAACGTAAAATCTGTATATAAAAGTGAGAAACGATTTTATTCTACAAAAAATGGAAATGATCAGATTTTATTTCATTATAAATGAAAAATAAATCAAATAGTATAGATAGTTTATATATTGGGAAATTAAAGAAAACCAAGGTTTTTATATAGTTTATCTTCCTTATCATTTTCTTAAAAATAAAAAATTAAATAATTTTATATCAAACAGCCTTATGCACCTGAAAAGAGAAACATAAAGATATTTTAGAAAGAATAAATATTTCCTACCAAATGCTTAAGAATAAACCAAACATAAGAATCTCATATTTTCGAGAATCCTATTATATTCTTAATCATTTTCAAATGCGAGAATAGTCATATTTTTTTGGAAATCCAGATTTCCATGTATCAAATTTTGAAAAATACAAATGTCGGAAGAATTCTAAATTCTGCTAACCAAAAAGCTACATAAATTCGTTCTTTTCCTATCATTTTAACCTTTTAAGGTAGCTGATAATTTAACAATATATCAAGGTTTAAGGTAGAAACGTTTTAGACGTTCATTTCGATCACCAATAATTTGCTATTTCAGTTTCACATATTTTCTCTACGTACAAGTTTTATTATTTTCTAGTTGTAACTTCAGCTTGATTCAAGAATAGATATATATATATATATAACTTCAGCTTTAAGTGGAGAACATACAAAGGTGTTAGTGTGGTCAAATATATGAGGCTGTGTGGTTAGTGGGACTGCTTGAATCACTGGAGAATGTCTGTACTTTTGTTCATCAAAATGCCAACAATTTGTACTGTTATCAAACAATTTAAAATACATAAAAATAGTAAAAACTGTCCAGATTCAAAAGAAGTTCATGGAGCTTTGTGTAAGCTAAATCATCATATCCGAACAAGGAGAGTACATGCATGTTTAAATAATGCGCATATAATGTGAAACCAAGGAGCGCGCGCAATGATCTATATATTCAAATCTATCACAGATATACTTAATTTGCCCCAGTTTTACATACTTTCTTTTAAAGTCTGTTCTTTAAACTCAAATCTAAGGAGTCTCAACTTTAAATTTCACTTTGCAATGAAAATATTCTTCTTTTGAAATTAAATTTGCGTATGGTTCTATGTATTTATATGCAGATGAAGTCAAAGATTACGACAATTGATGATCATTTGTGTGGTAAAGGCTCAATCAGTAGCGGTTCATAAGTGATTAATTAGGATGAGGTTTATCATATCAGAAAGGAGATGGGTGGCGATGGTACCAGGCGACATTTAAAACCAAATCGTGTATATATATGTGCATTTGTTTTGGCATGAATTGAAGTAATAAATGGCTCAAGTTGATTAATTGAAATTAAGGATGCGGGCGTATGCATATGTTGTCATTTTGGTTTCACCATCTTAAAATAGTAGGGACACTATTTTGTCATCCTCCTCCATCCATATTGTTCGTACAAAAATAGTGGCAAATTTAAGTGGCTCATGTCTCACCTCAAGGCCCATGGAGGTTGGTGGGGAGGTTTAATCCCTATTTAATCCTCTCCTTTTCTTTCCCCACTCCCCCATCTTGAATAGGAAATAAAAATAAAAATAGAAATCCTCTCCTTTTCTTTGGGTAAGCAATTTAATCCCTCCTTGCTCTAGGTATATTTACGTATATACTTTATATAATATCATACACTAGATATGCTCATGCATTTCTTTAGATATTTAAACCTATATGTATGCCACTTGTGATGTTTTCTTTGGTAAGCACACTAATTATGATGTAAAAGTGATGGGAACCCAAGATGGAAAAGATGGAATTGTACTGAAAATATTCTCCACTCAGGGCAGAAACAAACATCATACCAACACGCGTTAATTAAATCATCATTTATTTTAAAAATTTAATATGTTCTTTATATGTGCGTTCAAATTCTCATTTAATAGTTGATATTTAGCACGTAAAGTATTTAATTGAAATGAGAAATAAATGACAAGAAAATAGTACAAATTCACGACCTCTGTTCTATTCTTCTGATCCTCATCTATTAATACTGGTAAAATAATAAGATAACTTCCTAAAAGGATGCAACCTGCGAACCTTTGCTGGATAATTCTCCTTCCATAGCCATGTAGTATGAAAGAGTAAAGATATTTTTAAGCCTGGACTGAATGAACAGTAATTCAGCCCAGACCTAATTTTGTGTTTTTGTGGACCCCATTATTAAATTTTTTTAATCCTATACACCCTGAGTTGAATTACTGTTCATTCAGCAAAGGCTGATGTATAGCACTGCTCAGTGTGAAATAGTCTGACGTGGCCTCTTGCTCTTACGTGACACTTGAGTGCTACCAAAATGCATATCACTCCAACTTCCAAGGTTGTTATCAAGTCTCCATTATCAATCTTGTCTTTGACAAGGGATGACGATCCTTTTCATTTCAATTGACAATTGAAATGGAGAGGTTTTTAATTTTAAGAAGAGGATAAAATTGTTATGTTCTTTTTTTGTTTTGAGAATAATTTTAACCTCTTATTTTCACTAATCAGCTCCTTTCCGAGGATCCTTTTCCATCTACAAGAGCCTGGTACGCTACGGTTGGAAATGTGTAGGGTGCTGTTTAAACTCTAAAACAATCTTCTTTCTTTTTTTTCTTTTGCAATTTTAAGGTAAAATTTTAACAAAATATTGAGTAGCATTTTAGGTTCGAAAATTACCGAGTGCAAATTGCTTCTTGAGCCAGTCTTTCAGCAAAGTTCGCCATTTAATTAGTCCATATTAAAAAAGGTGTGAGACATAAGTTGTAAGTTTACTTGACTGGAATGAATATAAAAAAATAACCTTACAATTAGAGGAGTTCCTTATCATTAAAAAAATATATATTTTGTGCAACATCCTAGAAAATCCAGAGGCTGTTTCAGTCATGTGCTGAAGTCTCTTGGTAATGCAACTTGCTCAGAGAGTGGTGGTTGTGGGATTTAGGAGGGCATGGAATCATAGAAAACAAAAGCCACAAAAATCCTCACTAAACAATTGTTATAGTATTGAATAACAGGAGACAGAGACAGCGAGAGTGATAAAGAAGAGATTAAAGCGGGTGGGTGCATGGGTTGGTAGGACAGGAGGATCTCATTTTCATCATTAAGACTCAGATACTACGTGTTCCCCTGAAGAACCTATCAACCTATTTCACTCCACAAAACAAATCACATCCTCATCATCTACTGCACCTACTGAGCACTCAGGCCTCGCTTTGCACTTGGAACCCTGCAGTGATCCTATCCTCTTACTTCTGTCCCAGTGTCCCACCCCCCACAAAACTAGCCTAAATATTCTCTTTTTGTCACACACCCTATTGGAGCATATGGTATATATGGTTATACCATTTCTTAGATGTCTCTAAGGACTTATTTAAAATCATCGAAGCCAGCTGTTATTCAATGGGTTCAGAAAGGTCGATGTCCTTTTGAGATGGATCAAGTACCCGACAAACTAGCCCTCTTAGGGTAGATCACTGACCAACAGTTTCCTAACTGCTAATTAGCTCCAAGGAGATTCATTGACCGACAATAATTACTTGATCGTCGGTCAACTCCTAGAAGGTTCATCGACCGACGGTCAGCCCTCCTAGGAGATTCACTTACCGCCGATCGCCCACCTAATAAATATATGGTAAGGAGCCTTAAAAAAAAAAAAAAAAAAGAGTATCATCTCATTAACAGCTTTGCCTATTTGGACTTGGCACCCTATAGAAGGAAGATTAGCTCTATTGGAAGGATTTGTTGTAGCATTCTCTTAAAGAAATTTATTCATGTAAATATACTACCTTTCATGTCAGACCCTTGACCTCTGATCCTTGCTATGTTAATTAAATCCACTTGCCATAATGACAACAGTTTTATAAGTAATGGTGACAAACCCTATTATAAGGTATGCACTTACACTTTTTCCAACTCATTTTCTTACCTTCTCATTTCTCTCTCAAATACCTTACTACTTACTACTTTAGGCATTTGAGTGTTCGTTGTGGATACTTTCAACGAGTTACCTAGTGTCTATTTCTTAACTCCACAAATTTTCTTACCTAAATTTTCGGTGTGCGGTCAGCTATACAAACATGTTACAACTTGTTTTATGCAAGGTTTAACACAAGCTAAAGGTTTAAGAATAGCTAAAGAATCAAAGTGGGCATGATGAATTAGTGGGACAGAACTATATATCTGAGGAATCAAGTAAAGGATTATGTATCCACCGAAAAAAAAAAAAACCCAGAAAGGCAAGGAGAGGCTTAAATATATATATAGGTTCGTGAAAAGAAAGGAGAGAAATCGAATAGAAGATGAGGAATGCTACATGTTCAAATTTTTTATCTAACTTCATCTAACTTTGCATATGTGGACAGAGATTGGCCTCACAAATGCAAAAATAAACTCTTAAAAAAAATAATAAACAAAGCAACATATGCAAAGTTAGATGGAGTTGGATAAAAAAATTTGAATCATAGCATTTTTCATAGAAGATTAAGGCCCCCATGAGAAACTTCCAAACTGGTGAAAATACATGAGCCACTAAACTTGCTACACAGAATACTAAGAACGTTTGTAGGAAAACTTTTTGTATGGATGACACAAACACCCCACTTGATCCACTACGATACATTCGTATCCTTAATTTCAACTTCAATTTCAATGGAATCTTTGAGTATCACCATTTCTAATAGTTAG
The DNA here is from genome assembly GCA_900184695.1 of Betula pendula. Classification (NCBI taxonomy): domain Eukaryota; kingdom Viridiplantae; phylum Streptophyta; class Magnoliopsida; order Fagales; family Betulaceae; genus Betula; species Betula pendula. The sequence goes on along the minus strand of FXXK01000615.1, from coordinate 218,667 downwards.
TCAAACAACCTTCATATTCATCACCAAATGACCTTCATTCATTCATATACATGACGAGAGAGACTGAAAATGAGTGAGATGACAAAACAACTGCCTAAATAATTCCATATAGCCTTCTCTCTCATACTTAATTCATAACCCCATCGATTGCCTTTAGTCATGTGCATGCATCTAGTCTTTAAATAAATTTATTATTAATTTGATTTACTCAACTCCCTATCTACTTCGATATCATAATAAATTATTTCAAAATTTTGATTAAAAAAAATATATATAATACGTTTAATAACTTAATAATTTTTCAACACTATCCGTACAAAAAAGTTTGATTAAGATTTACACTTCAAGGGCGGAACCAATACAAACAAAGGTTAGGGCGGCCCAGTAGTCTTCCAAAGAAATTTAAAAATGCCCCAAAAATATATATGTTTTTATGGGAAACATCCCTCTAAAATTAATTTTTTACCCCCTAAAAAGTTTTTTTTTTTGCAAAAGTCTAGGTCCATTCCGGTTTACATTGCAATGAAACTGAAATATGTCTCCACCCCCCTCTTTCTCGTTGTTTTTAATTTTGGAAAAAGTATATTTAACCAAAAAAAAAAACTTATGCATGGTATTTTCTTGTCATTTTGGGTTTTGAGAGGGAACACTGCAACTCTAATGATAAATTGGGAGGATAATTATAAAAATTGAAATATTAAGGGAGACATTAAAAATAAGATAATAATTAGAGGGGTAAATATAGTTCCCTTTTAATTTTCTTTGGTAAGTAAATCTTGCTTTAAAAAAAAAAGAAGGAAAAACTTCACAAAACTTTTTTGGACTTTTACGCATTTTGAAATAACTTTCAAAGTTTAAAAAATAAAAAATCTCAATTTAATGTATCCATATTTCAATTTTAGCCATTAGGATTATTTTTTAAATCTTGTCAAAATTTTTAAAATATTTATTTTTAAATTAAAAAAATTTTAAAATGAAGGCGTTGATATTTTTATAAATTCTGTTAAATCCTAACGACGCTTAATAAAGAAATGAAATTAAAAAATAAATTAAAAAATAAATACATTAAATTAAATTTTTTAAAAATTTAAAGGATTATTTCAAAATGTATAGATGTTAGAAAAGTTTTGTGATTTTTTTTTTATTAAAAAAAGAAAGAAAGTAATAATAGTCCTCGAAGCCGACATAGTACGGAACATTGTGAATGTAAGGCATAGGATAGGAGTGAATTGGGGATAAAGACAAGGAATAAAGCATACTTAAGGATACATATCCTCTTTATCCTTATTAAGTTGTAAAACCAGATTCCTTCTACTTAGTGGACGACACTCCCACGACACACACACACCATGCAATTTAGGATTTGCATGCGAAATATAGGAGTTGAGCTATTCAATGATGTCAATCATATAAAAAAAAAAAAAAAAAGGAAAAAAAAAATTATAAAAAAGGATGTCAATCATGTCAAAAGTACTATTCGTAATGCTAACCTAAACCATCAACTTGGAATCATGATAAAGAAATTAGTTTTTCATGTTAATTAAAAGTATTAGCAGTAATTTTTTTTTTTAAATTTCTTTTTAAATTTAGAAAATTAAAAAAAATCTTATTTTAAGGAATAGCAAGGGAGTGTTGCATGTATTTTATACATATATATATTATATATTTTTTTTTAAAAAAAAGATCTTACTAGTGATCGTACAAACGAGCTGCACCGTGGGTCTCACCTCACCTAAGAAAGTCACCATCTTGGCTTCTATGCCATGAATAATGACTCTAATTTACAGTTGTTTGCTTAGAAAATAATAATAATAATAATGATAATCTAATTGACAAACAAGGGTACACCCATGATTAATTTCCTGTTAGGTGAGACACACCATCATCAACGATGTTAAATAAAAAAATGAGCAGAAACATATATAGATGTGTAGCTCCAATTTCCAAGGACCATGGATCTGTGTTCCAAGATTTACTGCCACATTAATTAAATACTAAAAGTGGCCCCCAAAAAAAAATAAAAAACATAGACACAAGGAGAGACAATAATAAAGGACAAAGATATAAGGGGCGTTTAAAAAGTAAAAGAAAAAGAAAAAGGAAGAGGGGTATGTTGTGACGGGGTCCTCCTATTGCATTAAAAAAAAAAAGCATGACAAGCTTATAGGGGACGGGACGCACCGTATCAGGTCCTTGATATGAAACAAGAAAGGAAAGCTTTTGAGGAAAAATGCCAGCAATAATTCACACACCGAGAGAGAGAGAGAGATGGAGGGAGAGAGAAGCAAAAGCACTGCTCTGCTTGTGGGAGCATGACATAAATTTGGCCGCATATGTGACGGCGTTAGGCCTACTGTGGTGGGCCGTACGCCGCCGATGGAGTGGCGCCGTACTTTTTTCAGAGATGTTGGAGGGATTTTATATTAATGAGATGGGACAGCTTTAGGTTAAGCAATGCGATGGAAGAGACAATCTGACTTTTCAAGGGGTTTTGATTTTGCTGAATTTTGGAGAGAGGGATTTTTGTCAGTGGCCTAAATTCTTTATTTTCTTTCCTTCATTCGGTGTTTCTTGTTGAGTCATTTATTGCAGATCACGTGAAGCCAAGGTTTATCCTAATTTCGAAAATGACACTAGTAATTAACCTAGGATTTTTTTTTTTTTAGGGAAAAATCATATTTAGTCCCTAGGTTTTCATATGATTTGAATTTAGTCCTTAAGTTTCTAATTTCAAGAGTATGGTCCCTAAGTTTTGCCTAGATTTTAAATAAGTCCCTCTATCACTTTTTCATCAAAATAAATGGTTTGTTATATATCATTTGTGTTTCAATTCACATGCTAGCGTTCATATAAACACTTAATATCAATGTCATATATTTAAACACTAATTCATCAATTAAAAAAAAAACATAACAAAATTACAAAAGACCCAATTTCAAAAATAATAACCATCTTTTCTATCATCTTAATCTTCTAAATTTATAATATTAAAGGAAGAATTAATAACTTTGACGTTAATATAGACCTTAGCGTGTCAAATGAGACACACATGACAAATAGAAAATCGTTAATTTGACAGTAAAGTGATAGAGGGACCAATTTTAAAACTTGAGTAAAACTTAAGGATTTGATTCTTAAAATTGAAAACCTAAGGACTAAATTCAAATATGATGAAAACTAAGGGATTAAAAATAATTTTTCCCTTTCTTTTAACTGAGCAAAAAGGTAGGAGGGGACCAGAATTGTTTTGGACGACTCTAGGCGGTGATAATTACAAGTATTAATTAAGGATTAATTGTAATTAAGTTTGTGGGAGGTAGTGATTATTTATTATGGAGAATCAAATTCATGTTCTAATATGTGCTGCTCCAACCTCATGAAATTTTTTTTGTAAGATCACTGAACCATCACCCCAGTTGTGTAGTAATTAACCTAGTTAAAACGATTTGAACGTATAATCGTTACTTTTTGTTTGCTTAATGGTATGCAAATTATTCTTTAGGACACAATCTTTTGAAAAAAACAAAATTAAAATTCTTACGAGGACACAATCTGACATTTACACTCTTCAATAAGGACGAAAGATGAATGGAATCTCAGTATAAAATGCCATTATTTAATTCTCACTCTATACGAGGTTTCGGTGTTGGAAAAAAAAATGTGTTTATTGTCTATCTTTTACATTTTTTTTTATATCTTTTTTTTTTAAAAAAAAAATTACTATCAAATATGTATTGCTCACATGATAAATTTGCATCTCTTATATAAAAGAGAATAAAAGCATATATTTCTCAACAAAAAATATGTTTAAAAAAATTATTTTAAATATGGCCTATCACTAGTTAAAAATTATCATATATTTTTGAAATGCAATAATTAATTTAAAAAAAATGTTTGTTGCCTATCTTTTTGGCCCGTCTTTGATTTTTTTTTTTTTTGCGAGTGTTGTAATGCCGCGATGGACCTTTGTTTTTTAAGCGCAAAAAAAAAAAAAACAAAAAAAAAAAAAAAACAAAAATAAACAACAAACATTTTTATTAATTTAATAGTCAATATTTCGAATCAAAGAGGTGGAGAGCCAAACCAGAACGCAAAGGCCCAGTTGCCATTGCCAAGAACAACTTCAGCAAAGAGAGAAAGCAAATTTCGGTTTCTTTCTTAACTTTATTCATTTATTTTTCTCTGAGTTAATTTTATGCTCTTTTGCTTCTAGCCTCTAGGGGTGTGATAACATATAGTATCCAAAATATTCTCCATCTTCATTTTATGCTGGTTGATATGATGTATTTTAACTTATTTTTATGTCAATTAAAAACAAAAAAAACACTTAAAATTAGTAACAATAACCAATATAAACTATATATTATAAATAAGTATAAAGAGTAGCATTGCTCCTATAACTATCATCACATGTATCATGTATGGCATAAGCAAAATAAAAAACATCTCCTTCATTTTCGGTCGACCTTGAAAACACCCATCAAGGCTTTTGTTATATGGCCCAGAGTGAACTCCAGCTCACCTTCTGATCGGCCCAGAAATCTATACAGGGTAACATATTTGAGCCTACATCTGCATTGATTGGGATTGGCTCTTCTAGGAACATGTTTGAGCCTCAACTGCTTGAGCATTACTGGGCAAGGTTAAGCAAAAAATGAGGCAACTTAATGAACAAAGTTGTAAGATCAATCATCTTGAGGAGATACAATGAATTCCAATTCTCTTATGTTAGGTTTTGTATTGTTGGGTCTCGTTCAAATTTTGGTTCAAGACTTGGACTTTACGAAGGATCGCTCGACCCACACTCGAATGTGTAAGTTCCAGGCAAAACCAGAAGCTCCACTTGACCCTCGTGCGACAGTCGCTTTTTAGTGAGTTCACCGCAATTTAAGTCTGCCCGTAATTTTCCATCTAGAAATTCCCTTCTTTAGATTGCCTTGATGACCAAGTCTTCCCGTAATTATTGTATTTTTTCTTCTCTTTTATTTCCTTTCGGAGGAGATTTATTGCCTTTCGTAGCTTTAGGATTTTACTGTTAAGTTTGGATTAGTTGTATGGAGAAATCAGTGTTTACCACCAATAATATTTCAGTTTTCTTAATCAACGTGTGTGTTGATTTGTGTATTGAAAACACAGTTTTTCCATTTATGTTTATCGCTTCTGCTACACGTCACCCTTCTTGGGTGGGTTTACGGGTCTAAACCGTTTTTCATCTTATTCCAGGTATCATATCGTCAATCAGGAAACAAGTTGAAAGATAACAAATCACTACCAGTCTCAACTTTCTAAACAAACAAGGAAAATGACTGACAAAAGCATGAAATATGCTCCATAAAAAATCTTCTCTTTCAAATCCTGTGCCGAGTACTAGCTATTCAATGGACTACTCCCTGAGTTCATGTGGTAATTTATTTATAAGACATGAAAATATACAGAGAAATGCAGTGGCTATCGAGGGCATAGAGCTAAAGCAAAATTCAGGGCCAGAGCCTTGTGCATATACTTAAAAGTCATCCTATTTCCACAAAACCATAGCCATGGACATCATCAGGATTATCAACCAAAGGGAATTGCCTTGTAGAATTGAAGTTGCTGCAAAAGAGAAAACAGGCCAAACAATTGATCATGCAGAGGAAGATCAATCTCAAGAACTCAAATAGCTCAATTTGTATGCCAGTTATTAAATGGTGATGTAGTGAAAAGATATTGAAGTTCTATAACCAGAAAAACAGACTCAGATTGGCAAATAAGCCAGTTAGGTCTTAAGGGTTAAGGTACTTAAATCCTAATACGAGAACAGCCCTATTGGTTACTTTTATAATCAAGCATTCATTACAATTAGATGATTAATTTCATCTACATCAGTTTTTACCTTAATTGCACTCTTAGTTGCAAAGGGGTTCGATGAACTGCTTTGCTTTTTAACTCCAAACAAAAAAGAAGAAGAAAGAGCATGGATTGGTTTTTTTCAAAAAAACATATGATCAAGAGTTCAACTCATAGAGCCGAAGGTAAGATGCATTACTAATGCGTCGGATACTCGCAACTGGTTGCACTAAGGAACAATGGCTACAGACTACTTGGCTTAAGGCTAGATAAAGGCATTGGTTGCAATTACTTGCTGGATAAGACATTACCCACATATTTTCCTTCTATTTGTCTTGGCAAAAGCAGAAAAAAAGAAAAGAAAAAAAAAAAGACCGTTTATACGCAAGTCTGAATTACCAGCCTCACCTTGGTTCTTACCATCGTCAGCCAATGCTGGAGTCACAGAAGTAGATTTGTTTGTTAGTGAAATCCCAAGGTTCTTACAATCCATTCCAATCGCACCTAAAATACAAACAAGAAAAATCAGCAAGGAATTCCCTTATGTACATACTATTTGTAAATAATCTGTTAGCAATCTTAATTTTATCCCTGAACGCCCAAACTTATCCCTTTGCCATAACAATTGCTAATTTCTTTAGCCACTTATCGGTCTCTGCTCTTACATTCTTGGAAACATGGCAAGAAAGTAACATTCAGAAGATTATAATAGCCCTCGGCACATTCACAATTGTATGCGAAAGCTGATGTCTGGTTGCAGAGGCCGCCTCTACAGTTGGTCCAGTGGCAGGCTATAAGATAAACAACGAAATGCATCAAGTAATAATAATAGTTTAAAGAAAATATGACAACATGCAAGGTTAAAGGTATAAAGTTATTACCATCAAAGATTGAGTCATTAGCTTTTCTTTCTTTCTCTTGGACAGGTGAGGGGGCATTTGCACAGGAGTAATTAAGGGTACCTAAAAAAACCCAAAAACTATCAGCATCATCAATGGAATCATTTAACTATGGTTAAACTATATCAAAACATTCATTTTTTTTGATAAGTCGCTATATCAAAACATTTATATTAGAATCTTAAGGCCTATTACACAACATGTAAAGTTAACATTAATCTTTGGCTTAGGTGAAGGTCCAACATCGACATCACATCTTTACCAGACCGTCCCTTCCAAGTATGTTGGAGACATCTCAGCAGGACACGAGTCTATGAGAAGATTAGGGTGTGATTGACATGCATTACCAACTTATATTAAACATCATTTACTTATTATTTATTTGTATTTAATCTTGCTATTGTTGATTATGCTCTGTTGTTATTCCAATTTCATCTAATACAATCAATTTCATCTAACTTTTAATTTACGACATCTTCAACTATCTCAAATGACATTGAACTATAAAAAGTATTCTGATGCTATCAACAAACACCCCCAAAATTGCCAAAAAATTATGTCTTTAGATTGTAACACAAACACAAAGCAATTAATGATCAACAAATTCCTTCGCAGTGGAAATAATGCTCAAGTTATTGAAGGAAAACACTGTAGTCAAACTTACAAATACACATAATCCACTTGGATTTGCATGAGAAAGAGAGGAGAGAGTGGATAGGCCTTACAATTGGGAACCACGCAAGGGAGAAACTTTAAGTCATCGTCATCATCAGAGCGAGCCTGCTTCCACCCAGGATCACATTCACATTCAAAAAATAAAGTGCTGTTACTTGATGCCTTGCAAGTCCCTTTTCCACATTCCACTTCTTTGCACACATTATCTGTCGTCACCAGAATAGCAAAAAAAAAAAAAAACAGAGCATAATTAAATGAAAATCATCGTCGTGATCAAATTCCTCAAAATCCTAACCCAAAGTAATACAGATATGAAAATCAAGGAAAACCCAGTTGTTAAAACGCCATAATATCCCAAACCCACAAAAAACTAAGCCTAATTATTATGACCCAGAGGCCAAAGAGAAATGGTAGAGAAATTGAGGAGAGAGAGTACAAGGTCGGAAACAAACCAAAGAGAGGAGAGAGCAGAGGGGACAAAAAGTCGCTTAGAGCAATCCGAGGTTGCAGAACAAGCAGAACTGCAAGAAAGGCAACGGCGGTGGTGGAAGCCATCTCTCACACAGTCACACAGGCAAACACACGAACACAGACAGAAAGAGAACACCCAGTTTAGTTAGATGGGCTGATGTATTTAATGGAATACGCGTAAAGTTTGAAAAGAAGGGCGGAAGCTTCTACAGTTAGGGGGTGGGAAGCTAACGTGGCTGAGCTATACAGCTTACATGGTAAAGTGGGTTGTTGGAAGTTGGGATTTGGCTCCTTTTCGGTACTTTAAATATAACAGTAAATACATATAAAAGTCTGAGTTGAACGAACAATTATTCAGTCTAAGTATATGAATAATATTTTTATTTTTTTAATTTAATTTAATTTAAATTAAATTATTATTTATTCAGCCTGAACTGTTGTATATTACAGTTCTAAATATATTTATTCATTCCCGTTATTATTATTAAATAATAGTTTACTACTCACTTATTCATTCCCATAGTTTTTTGGACAGTATTATGAAATATATATATTGGTTATAAATAGGTGAAATAAATATACAAGTGATACAGTAGCTCATAAATGGGCATAAAATGTTTAGGCATGCAGCAAAGTCAGATTTGAAAGCAAGAAAGTCTCCCAATCGCGGTGTTCACGAATCGAAAGTCATAGCATTATAGTATAGGCATGGCCTGCATGGGAGTAAAAACTTGCGTAATTTGTGTATAGGCATGGCAGGACAATTAAAGCACATGACATGAATTAAAAGCATGCATGGTAGAGTGGCAATATGGTTATGATCATCTGGTGATGCACCTAACTCAATAAGTCATGTGGTTACCATCTGTTTGCAACTCAATAAGTCATTAATGGCACACAAAATTTAGAAAATTGAACAGGTTTCTAAAAAGTCAAGGAGCTACAATTTCGTAAGGGAGGACTGAGGACTTGGAAATTTGTTTAAGAGCAATGCTACAGCATCTCCCCGTGTCCTTCTCCCATCCTTCTACTTTTTAAAATCACCATTGGATCTATAAATTTTATGTGGAGACCACATAAGACTTATAGATCCAATGGTAATTTTAAAATGTAGAAGGATAGGAGAAGGACAAAAGAAGAACCTGTAGCATTTCTCTTTGTTTAACGAGACCCCGTTCCTTGATAAAGAGGACCATAGCCCACTCAATTGATGCCTTCAATTTTCAAATGGGTTTTTTTTTTTTGTTGGGTTTTTAGTTAATATGAGAGAAAACAAGGCTCTTCAATATATATACATTTTTTTGGTAAGTAAGATAAATGTTGTGAAAAATTAATTTTTTGGATTGCGAAGATTAGAAGAACAAAATGAAATACGTCGTCAATCACACAAAATACCAAGATTTACGTTGTTCATCTTGAAAAGCATACATCCACAAGCATAGATGACCATGAAGAAAATTTACTATCAAAAAATATTGTACGAATAGTAGTGAAAAAAAAAAAAAACTACTCAAAATTTAAAACTTCAATATACCTAAATTTCATTCTCACACAAAATTTTTTTTTTTCCCCAAAAGAGAAAACAAAATAAAAAACTTTTTCTCTTATGGGGCACTAGGAACAAGTGGATGTTCTCTTTGTCTCTCCTGTGCTTCTTTTGGTTGAATACTTTCATTTTATAACATTCAAAGGCAGCTAGGTTTCGATTAAGAGTCATTATATACATCAGTTTGGGCTAAATAAACAATAATTTTTTTTAAAAAAAAAATTATTTTTTTAATAATGGGTCCACAAAAACACTGTTTATTAGGTCTGGGCTAAATGTCTATTCATTCAACTAGTCATTCAGCTTAAATTGATATATATCTTTACTGGCTGATGTATATCTTTACTCATCGATTAAAGATACCAAAAAAAATCCACTTTAAATGGGTACAAATATGTGGGGTTGAACCTGTGGATACGGATGCAGAAAATTTATAGCTTGAACTAACAACCTTCGAGCCAGAGTCAAACGAACTCTCATGTACATGCATAATTGCAAATATATCCTCCTCACAAACTTCTCCATAAAGCCATGGCAAATCTGATCTACCTCACACTGGTTTGGAAATTACTAAGATTGGTCCGACTCCTAAAGGCAATCTGTAATATTTGGGCTTCAGCAGCGACATCCGTGGACATTATTGGCAGCCAGTTTGGTCTTGCTGACAAAATGTAGATTGCTGTCACAAAACAGTTTGATTGTGATGGCATACGCAATCTAGACCCATTCATGGAATGAAACCTATGCATGGCTTTTGGACTCTCTTTACTTTACAGCAACCCAACCCCTGTTGCTTTGTTGACAAAATGTAGATTGGGCTAGGAGTTACAATTGGACCAATCCTAGCAACCGACTTAAAATATGGCCCAGCTTTGTACACGATGATTTTGTCGCTATACATGAACTCAAAGATTTTTAAACGATATTCAAGTGCTGTCACTAGAATTCATGGATGATTTGGTCAACGATTTAATTGGCTCATACAAATAGAATATTGTCGGTATATGGTTCGATTGTGAATTTGTGATGGCATTCAGTAAAACCACCAAGGAAAATGAAAGCTTCAACCCATATATATTACAAGTAACTACAAAAAAAAAATACTTATCCAACACATCTTTTCTTGACGTTTGTGCGAGATGCACTGAATAAAAAAAAAATATCGGGAACAAAAACAAAAGTCGGCATTTTAATATAAACACCAATATATGAATGTTAGTATAGTCCTTATTTTTTGTAGTGTGCCATGAAAGTAAGGCTAAGATAATGACAGAAGGGGATCCACTATAGACACTGCTGCACTGTATGTTCTTTTTGGCTAAAACTCCAACACAGGGAATATGCTCACAGGAAAGAGAGCATGCATATTACTACAAAAACAAGTTCCAATTTAAGGAAATTAGTTGTCGGTTAATTCAAATTACTACAAAAATGTTTTAACTTGGAGTAACAATACTTGTTGCCATTGCGAAGGTTTTTTTATTTTTTATTATCAGTTATTTTTAATAATCATATCTTTTCAAGGTAGAATCATTCTGTGTACTCACTTTTATTAGGTAAACTTTGAACTGGTGCAAAGTGTCTTTTTCACACAAATTGGGTAAGTTTTCGGCATCGCCAACAAATGTAGCTCCAAAAAGATTAGAACCTTAAATATGATAGAATGTCATCAAAACCAAAGCCCTTACCAATTTATCACCTATACCAATTTATCACCTAAGCCAATCCCTTGAAGTTTTGCTCTCGGAAAAATTCAGGTACAAAAGACATACATATACCATTGAAGAGCAAATCCGACATGATCCAAGAGCATCGGTGATGCAAATCGCAAAGGGTCGAAGATGTTGACGTTGTCCGCCTGTTTTACCACTGTCTACCCTTCTCACAGAACAAAAACTAATTCATTTTTGGGTTTATAACTTCAGGCGTCTTAATCTAATGGTAGATGCACTTGTGGGATTTGTATGAGGGGAGGCCTTTGCCGACAAAAGCTGACAAAAAAGTGATTTTGGCACGTAAACATGAGGCTAACCATGTTTGGAGACAAGAAAACCTAATTCTGAATTTCCTAGCAACATTGCACATGAAAGAAATTAAGAGATGCGAGTACAAACAAAAAGAACAGATTCTATATACCCTCCACCAATTAAGAAATCTTTCACATGCATCTATACTCTTTAAACACCCTTTGTAACCATATATCAATTAAATTAGTGTTTCTTTTAGGTACCACACCCCTTTTCCCCTTATATTATGAAGCAAATGCTCCAATAATGCAATTAATAAATTAGTCTTATTGATCTGCCTCAATCACAGAATGTCTTTGGTGGGATATGTACTGTTTTGCACATGGTTGACAATCAAATGGGGGTGAAAACACAGGTATCTCCTCTTTCCCCACCAAACTGATCTTCTGGATTATCACATTCATGATCATGCTTAATTTCAACGTGTAATTTTCCAAGGAAAGTACTCATAATATTCATGATTTTGGCTTGAGCTGGGCTTCGATCTCCGAAAATCAGAGTTTAAATCATCTGATCCAATTTTCCTCCACCGACTTAAATCATTTGCCAAAAAAATTATGTATTTTCTTTTCAACTTTGGTTGACATGGGTTGGATGACAGAGTTCAATTCTTATTAATGACAACTTATAAGTTAATTGGGCTAAACATGTTGCCCCATGAACCATTAACTCTCATTGTATACAAATCGTTAAACTCCCAAAAGAAATCTTTAACAAAAATAAACATATGCAACCTAAAACTCCCAGTCAATCTACATATATAGTAGACTACAGATTGATAGGAATAGAGAATTGTAAGTTGATAATGTCCATTAAAAGGTGATTAATGATTGGTTAGAGTGGTGGAGTAAAGAAATGGGCAAGTACTCCCAAAACACTGTTTCCCAGAACCAAACACCTTAAAGCTACATGGTCAAAAGGGGAGCATATAAACATACCATGTGACTGCCAACTAATAGTTTCATTATAAATAAGAAAAAAAAAATTGTTTCCTTACAAGAAAATATTAGTAGATTTTTATTATTATACTTCTACTCATCTATGATGGCGATACACAACTAAAATTTTGCACCCCAAAAATAACTGAACTAACTACCCTTAGGTTGGGAGAATTGTTGTGAAAACATAATTCTAGGATCCCAAAGAATTAGAAAATAACATAATAAAAATAATTCAATCACACAGACATAGGATACCAATATTTAACGTGGTTCGGCTTAATAAACTTACATCAATAGGCAAAAAAATAAGAAGAAATTTACTATCAAAAGATATAATACAAAGAATACCAGATAGAAAAATACTATTCAAAACCTAATGTTTCATGACACCCAAACCTCACACTCGAATGTTGACAAGAAGAGAAATATTTTTTTCTAAATTCTCTATGTTGTGTAGCACTAGAAAGGTGAAAAACGAAGTGAGATGCAACGGCTTTTTGGTTTCTCTCCTTCATGCTATATGTTCGTTCTTTTTCTCTTATACTTCAAGATTGTGCGTCGACTCCTCTTTTGTTGAAGTAGAAGCAAAAGGCGATGTAAAAACCAAAACAAAACAAAACAAAACAAAAAAAGACTTAAAAATTGGCTTGTAAAATGAGATAGCAATTCGGTTGAAACTTCAACACCAAAGCCGAAAACACAGCTGGGCCTCACAATCTGACTTGAGAAAATCAAGTCAAACATCATAAATCTTTACCTTGATTTGAATTTTATCAAGTCTTCAACGCAAATCTTCTCACGATGTCTCCTCCAAAAATCCTAAGGATAATGACAGACTACAAACTCCAATCAAGTTCAAACAATTTTCCGTTGGAGCAATTTTCTTCACTATGATATCATTGTGTCACAACCTCATGAGAAAAATGATATATGACATTAATATGCTTGGTCATCTAATGATATATTTGATTTTTTGTCAAATGTATTGTGCTATGGCTATCGTAGAAAACAATAGTTACATTCTGCTGCAAACTCACATTGCCAACAAACTTCTCAACCAAATTACTTCTTTCACTACCTTTACCAGTTCTATATACTCTGCCTTCATGGTGGACAAAGCAACTTTTGATTGTAATATCGCCTTCTAACTAATGGCACACCTCGAGAGAGTAAAAACAAAATCTATTAAAGATCTCATCTTATTCAGATAACCAGCATAATCTGAATCAACATACCCAATGACACTTGAATCGATAACATTACCACTATTATAGACCAAACCAACATTTATAGTGCCTTGTAAATATCAAAGTATCCAGTTTCTGCCTGCCAGTTAACCTTTCTAGGATTGACCATGTAGCAACTAACAACACTGAATGCTTATGAAATATCTGAGCGAGTGCACATCATAACATACATGATGCTCTCAACTGCACTAAGGAACACGTGACGTGAACTATTCATTCTACAATGATAACATTGCTAAAATTTTGAAATGAGTAGTAAGTGGAGTACTAACTCATTTAGAATTTTGCATACCAAACCGTTTAAGTACTTTCTCAATGTACTTTTTCTACAAGAAGCACAACTTTCCCGATTTTCTATCCTTATAAATCTCCATCCCTAGGACTTTTATCGCAACACCGAAATCTTTCATTTCAAACTCATTACCCCATTAAGATTTCAATATCTTAATTTATAACATACTTTTAGCATCAATAAGCACGTAATCCACACAGATCAATAAATAGACAAATGAACCATCTTATAATTGCCTCTAGTACACACATCTGTTATAGCTACTTCTACAGTAACCATGACCTACCATAAAGCTATCAAAACGCTTAACGACTGCGTTGGAGACTATTTCAAATCATATAATGATATCCTCAACTGACAAACATGATATTCTTTTCCTTTAGTAGTGAACGTCTCTAGCTGATGCATATAGATAGTTTCTTTGAGCTCACCATGTAGAAAAGTCGTTTTTACGTCAAGTTGCTCAAACTCCAAATCAAATAGACCAACAATAGTAAGTAACATACGAATAGAGCTACGTTTCACAATAGGAAAGAAAACTTCATTGAAGTCCATGCCCTCTCTTTAATTATAGCTCTTTGCCAATAAGTATGCCTTGAACCAAGTATCCTCAACCCCTTAGTTCCCTTCCTTTTTCTTGAAGACCCATTTGTACCCGATAGTCTTAAACCCTTAGGCAATTTCACAAATTTTCAAGTCTGGTTCTTATGAAGAGACTCAATATCTAAATTCATGGCGACAACCCTTTGTGAAGATTCATTACTTGTGACAGTTTTTGAATAACTAGAAGGTTCTTGAGCCCAAGTTTCCTCTGGCATAGTAAGTAAATATGCTACCAAATCTACATAGTCATATCTTTGAGATAACCTAATATGCCTCATCTGTCTACCGGTTGCAGTAGAGGATTCTTGCTTTTCTTGTGGATCTTCATAATCAGAACTTGAACCATGGCCATCTACAACAGGGTGATCTCGAGTGGCATCTCGCACTCTCTGTGAAGCTTCAACCTAAAGCTCCACCTCCTTGTTGTAACCTTGCTCATTTCCTGTAAAAAACAATAGACTTTTTCCTCGAGTGAAGGATGACATATTCATCAAACACAACATATCTACTAACCAAAACTTAGGTATTTTATGATCATAATTCATATCCTTTTGCCTCATTAGCATAGCCAAGAAAAATATATTTCTTTGACTTAGGCTCAAGCTTACCCTCATTCACATGACAATAAGCAAGACAACCAGAAGTTTTAAAAATCGAATAATCGATACGAATACCATAATATAACTCATTTAGAAACCAATTAGACTACTGGACACCAAAGCTTATTGACTCCTGTAATGACCCTTCTAAACAAATCCTACTCTAAACTTGCTTCTGCTTAACATTTTGTGGTCTAACAAATGGGTCAAATGGGATCATGCCCCATCAATGATCAATGTTTATATTCTAACCACCACCAATTCAAGTCTCCTTTATTATTCCATTTGAATTAGATCCTTTGTCTTTATTTCAAGTTGCGGTAGTTAGGGTATGTAATGCAAATAATAGACATGTATATGAATGAAATCAGCAATTAAATGATCCAAGACGAAGAAGAAGATGTGCTCGTAAGTTATGACTAAATGAAGTTTCCTTTGCTGGGATATAACATAAGAGAAATGCTGGCCTTGTTTGGCAACAGATTCTATTCTTTGGGGATGATTCCACTGTAGCATGATGTGATTGTTAAGAGGGAATGTTTTGTATGGAAAAGTGAAATTTTTTGTTTTTTAGTGAGTATTTTATTTGAATGGTAATAAAAAAATATTTGATGGGATATAAAAAGTAAAAAAAGTTGTTAAAAAGTAGTTGATGTGATATAAAAAGTGGGAATGTTTTTTTTTGAAAATTGGAGTGGAATTGGAATTGGAGTGGAACATGTTGCCAAACAGGGCCGCTATTTTCCATTTTTTTAGTATACTCAGCTGAACTGGCATGATTAATCCACTCTTTAATTTTTTTTTTCCTTTTTAATTAAAATTGATTTAAAGGTGAATTGAGCATGCCACGTTAGCTAATCAGTATACTATAAGAATGCAAAATAGCCTTTATCATAATATAATGGTTGGAATTTACGAAGACACAGGGATATTGCATGGTAAAGATATCACTTAAGGGAATATTAATCTCTTCCTTAACAAGCAATGTTGAGATTGAGCTCAACAGTTGTATTATGAAGTTCTGTTTTCCCTTGTCTATGTAGAAATATATGATGGAAAAATAATATGAAAGAGAGATCAATGTTGAGATTGAGCTCAGCAGTTGTATTATGAAGTTCTGCTTTCCTTTGTCTATGTAGAAAATATATGATGGGAAAATAATATGAGAGAGCAAGAGAGATTTGGGGCTACATTTTGTGTTGAAATATATAAAACTGTATTACAATTATCTGTATTTGTAGAGAGGCTATGAATAGTAAACAAGAAATCCTAAACTAAATAAGGAAGAAAATAAACCTAAGAAATAATGTAAAATATGATAACGGTCTACAATTGGAAGCATTAAGGTCCATTTAGGTTTGTGATTTTACAATATGATATTTAAAAATGTAGTTAAGTATTTGGCAAAATTGCAGTTTAACCTTTCAAATCTCATTTTAGTCATTCAAATTGTGTGTTTTCAAAAAAACACCAATTTGCCTGCGATTTGAAAAAAACAGATATTTTATGTTTTCAAATCGCAATTTTTTTAAAAAACACAATTCCAAACAATTCATTTTGTGTCAGTTAGTTTAAAATTACACTTTTTATCTACAAAATCGCAATATCAAACACACTCTTATTCAATCACAGCTTTAATAGTTTTTGGTAGAATTTTTTCACTGTTTAAGCCATAAAAACTCGAAGGATCTAATACATATATAAGATGCTTTAAAAGCCCAGACCTACCACTTTTGCCGAAATATAACAATTCCACCTTTCATAAGATGTACATGTAATAATGTAACCTAACTGATCTAATATAATGGTAGTATGATGGTCCTTGCCAATAAGAGAAGGCAGGTATAGTCAAATAACATTAATCAACCCCTCTTTAAGAACAACTACTCCCCTTCTCTTACAAAAAAAAAAAAAACTTCTCCCCTACTCTCAAGTAACGATGTATAAAAAGCTTTCAGAAGTGCAGACTTTTTGACAGAGGAAATGATGAAAAGAGGGGTAGAATGACTTGTTGCTTGGATCATGCAATTGTGCAAAGCTTGGACTTGACTCCAAGAACTATAATAGGTCATAGGAGCACGTGCCAAACACCCAGGCAACCCCAACATAAATCTTTTTATCTTCTGCGACACTTGTGTGTATGGACCCCACAATCCCACAAGGTCTCCCAATTTTCTAAAATCCATGACCCCTGAAAATGGACCCGCAAGTACTGGACAGCTTCCCCCCACCCAGATAAGAGTATTTTACACGGATTCTGCATGTTCATGAACCATTTTCACATGGCTTCTGATCCTCTCCATCCCACATTAGCCAACATCATCACATTCTGACGGAATTACCCTAGCTGACTATATCACAACCATGAGCTCCTGCAAGGACAAAATAGGTAGCTTAGAAAGCTCAATGAAACATTAACTTCCAGGAGGGTGCAAGTGGCTCATCTGAGAGCTTCCTCTGTCTTGCCCCTTCAAACAGGACTCACCTAATAATCAGGTCACAAAGACCAAATCATCCGTAGTAAATGGTAGGTAAAATAAATAAAGACACATTATATGGTAGTGATAACTAAAATGGGCCAATAGAACAGTGAATTAGGTTGTCAAACAAAGAGCAATTATGTTCGGTTCTGATAAGGAGGACCATATATTGTTGAGAGCTACTTATCGAATGCAGGGAGAAGAGATCTAACAGTATCATTTGTTGCTTTCTTCGATAGTTCTATTCAAGTGGCAGCTTAGAAAGTTAGAAAGGTTTGAAGGAGATGGGAAAGACTAGCAAGTGGCTTAGAAGCTTCTTGACAGGGAAGAAAGACAAGGAGAAGTTGCAGAGTAATCAGAATTCTTCTTCCATTGCCATTGAGACTGATCCAACGACTCCAATTTCAATCCAACAGACAACCCCGAAAGAGAAAAGGAGATGGAGTTTTCGAAGATCTTCAGCCACAGCACCAGCTTCCAAAGACTCGAATTCTACAGAAGCAATTGCCACCATGTCGCCAGCGGTGCAGACCATGTTGGACACTGAGAATGAGCAGAAAAAGCATGTCATGGCAATGGCAACAGCCACGGCTGCAGCAACTGATGCAGCCGTGGCTGCTGCACAGGCTGCAGCTGCAGTGATCCGACTCACAGCAGCTGCCAATGGCAGAGCCAGCGCAATTGAAGAGGCTGCTGCCACAAAAATTCAATCGGTGTTCCGTTCTTATTTGGTAAGCAACTCTGGGACTTTAAAACTCAGAGGATTCATTGATTAATAACCCAAATGGGATAAAGATGAAAATTAATGCAAATTGTGAATTGCTTCATTGGTGTGTTGTTACAGGCGAGGAAAGCACTATCAGCATTGAAAGGATTAGTGAAGTTGCAGGCGTTGGTGAGAGGTCACCTGGTGAGGAAACAGGCCACGGCTACACTTCGGTGCATGCAGGCACTGGTGACAGTGCAGGCTAGAGCTCTGGCACAGAGGATCCGGATGGTTGAAGATGCAAAGCCTATTACTAATCATAGGAATTCTACCCACAGAAAATCCACACAAGACAATCGCTTCAGGCACAACTATCATGTTAGTTTCATCTTTTTTCTAGCAGTATTTTCCCATTTCAATATCTTATTTACCATCTAAGATAAATTCCTTGCGTCCAGCCAAAGTAATTTAGAAAGGGTACATTCTACTTGTTATTTGACAGAATCCAGCTATTCAGTGTTATAATGAGAAATGAAAACATGCTTGAATGTGTTTTTTGTAAAGCTAAGAAAAATGTAGAAACTTTTGAATTGCTAGGTGGGGCAAAGAAGTCACACATGACACACCTATGCACTCTCTACAACACTGATCTGCAATCTGGTTTTTGTGCATCTAGGAAATGGATAACGGCATGGAGGAAGACATTAAGATTGTGGAGATGGATCTTGGTGGAACAAAGGGAAGTTTAAAGAGCAGAAATAGCTACTCCAACCACTCTCAATATGAAGGAGCAGAGCATAGATTCTCCACCAATTATGGAGCACATTGTGAACACTCAAAGCAAGACAACTACCAGGCCTCACCAGCTCCATCAGCTCTGACAGACATGACCCCAAGAGCCTGCAGCGGACATTTTGAGGACTATTCCTTTGACACGGCGCAAAGCAGCCCGCAGTACTACTCTGCCGTGTCGAAACCTGATCCTTCGAGAGTTCCTTTCGCATTTCCGAGGCCAAATTTTGCAGAACCTATGTCCTATGACTACCCATTGTTCCCAAATTACATGGCCAATACAGAATCTTCAAAAGCCAAAGTCCGGTCACAGAGTGCACCAAAGCAAAGGCCAGAGTCATTTGAGAGGCAACCAAGCCGGCGCAGGATATCATTGGAAGGAAGGAATGTCCCGAGGGCTGTGCGGATGCAGAGGTCATCTTCACATGTGGGTTCAACTGCTCAAAACTACCAATATCCATGCTCAATCAAGCTTGACAGATCTGCAGTTTCCCTTAAAGACAGTGAGTGTGGATCCACCAGTACAGTGCTCACAAATACAAACTACTGCAGATCCCTTGTTTCATATGATGTGAGTATTAACCAACAAGAACTCATAAAGATAACACTTAGATGAAGCAAATATATGATTCACCAAAATAAAATTAACATTTCTTCTGTTAAATCACCTACTTATCTTAAAAGCTTAAGCTTGTTGGAAGAAACGTGAAATATTTAATTTAAATTAAAAGTGAATAACGTATACAGAGTTCGAATTCAAAACTTTTCGTCTGATACTATATTAAATCACCTCTTATTCAAAAAGTTAAAACTTGTAGGAAGAGATGGATTTGATCATTTAACTTATATTCTAACATGTTCGATGTTAGGCTTGTTAGCCAATCTTAGTCAAAATCTGATCAAGTTGTTTCATACTTTTGTTGTGACTGCAGCCTCATGGAAATAGGTATTAGCATTGCATCTCTCACCACAATAATGACTGGAACTTGTATATGGCCCGACCAAAGGAACATGCAGATGGTAAACAGAAATTGGAAGCTTCAAGAGGGAATGACTGAAGATGGTGAAGTGTTTGACATAGAAGCTGCTAAGATTTATGACAATTTCTTTTCCTAGTTTCTGAATTCCAGTGTTATTCGAAGGATGTGCTGTGTTGTAAGTCATCTTTTTGTAGAATCTTTTTCTTTTTGCTCTCGGTGTTTCTGCATATTTTGACTGAATGTGTTCCTGCTGGAAAATTGTGAAGATAACTTCATGAGGAACACAATGATTGGACTCTGATCTGTCTATAGAAATTTATGAAGTGTGATTTTCTGTAACATTGTTTTTCTTTTTGTTTCTTTTTTTTTTTTCTCCCTTCTCTTTCAACAAGATATTCAACCAGAGATGTAGTTCTTTACTTTAAAGATTCAAGAGCACCCCAAAACATGTTTTAGTGCTACCTGCCCACCGCCATTCTGCCGTTCAATTACAATAGCCCTTTAAACAACATTTGATTCTTCAAGGAAAGGGAAACATTTGCCTATATTGTCTCTATAGTTACCTGATATCAATAAAAAAGTTTAATTTACAATTTTTTTTTTTTAAGTATTCATATATTGAGTAAAATCGACGTAGTTAGCAATACTGACAATATTCACAGGTCTCTCTGCTTAGTTGATCCCTTTCCTTTTGTGAGTGTTGGAATATATTTTATTTTATTTTAATATGTTTTTTTGGGCCAAATAACCACCAAAAGTGGTTTGTCAACCGCATACCGGTGGGTTTGTGCAGTTTCAGCCAATTCCGACACCACAGTGCCTCCTGAGTCCATGTCGGAACTTCGACACGCCTCCATGCTCCGGGGGTTCTCTCCACGCTGCCAGCATGTGCTGGCAGCACCCCCCAGGCGCCGGTGCTGCCCCTTTTTTCAAACACAGTCTAAGAAGACAGCCCTTTTTTCAAAGGCGCATTTGAAAGGGCCAACCATGTACTCAGTTTTCTGTTAATGGGCTTTAGGGGCCTAGCCCATCATTACCAAAACCCCAACCCACATATTTGGATCAACAACTTAACACGTGGGCAAGTGATTAATTTGATTGGTACTCATCATATACCTAGTTTTTTCTTTTTCTTTTTCTTTTTTTTCTTATTTTTTTTATAGTTAAATAAACAAATGGGGAGAATGAGAAATGCTACACACTTTCACTTATACACTTAAATGTACTAGTACTAAAAATTACCATTGAATCTAAAACTTAATAGTGATTCATTCAAAATTTAATGTTGATTTTCACTGCCATGTTAAAGTATATACATTTAAGAGTGAGAGTGTAAGAGTATGTAGCATTTTTTTTCAGAGACAACAAGAGGGATCATGAGGGATCCTTAACAAGAGCAAGATTTTATGGGGTTAGGGGGAGAGAGAGAATTGAGAAGACTAAGAGGGATATATACAATCGAAGTTGGTCAAAGATTAGTGGCTCCATTTGTTAATACTTTTTAGATTTTTTCTTAAAAAAAATGTTCAAATGTGACATAAAGGTAAAAATAATTTTGAGTGTTTTATTAGTGATTTATATTTTGACATGTCTAATAATATTTTTATTTTGAAAACAAAAAATAAAAGAGAGAATGAAAAAAAGGTTATCAACGAAAATTGCTAGAACTTGATCAAACTTCAACTTAGCTTCTTCTTGATGTTGATAGTTGGACTTCCTTACGTGGATGGAGTCCTAAATTAGTAACAAGAACCAGTAATTTATATTACATATTTTTATATTTTAAAATTATTTTACAATATTGATATGATAGTCTCAACTAAATATTAGATAAGTCATATAAAAAAAATCTAATAATTGATTAGAACTAACATATCAATATTATAAAATAAAAATATAGTATATAGCATTTCTTTTATATAATTGGATTGAAATCTATAAGGTTAATTGTATTTATTTTTAATTAAAAATGATATTGTAAGACGGATAAAAAGGCAAAGTTGGTACCATTCCGTTTCCACGCGGTTGCTCCAAAATGTCAACCCCAGATCCGAATGGGAAAGTTAGGCAGAAGATGGCTTTGATTAGACTCTCATGGTTGCGTTGCTTGTGACATGTGTCCATTGGTTGCTTGCTTTCCCCATTCTTTTTGTTCTATTTTCGTTTTTAGTGTTTGGTTTGTTTTCTAATTTGGTTGGGTACATAAAACAAGCCTAACATCGGACATGTTAGGAATATAAGGTTAAATGATTAAATCCATCTTCTTCCTACAAGTTTTAAACTTTTTGAATAAGTGGTGATTTAATATAGTATCAGACAGAAGTTTTGAATTCGAACTTCTGTATACGTTATTCACTTTTAATTTAAATTAAATAATTCACGTCTCTTCCTACAAGTTTAAGCTTTAAGATAAGTAGGTGATTTAACAGAAGAAATGTTAATTTTATTTTAGGTGAATTATATATTTGCTTCATCTAAGGTTATTTTATGAGTTCTTTTGGTTAATACTCACATCATATGAAACAAGGGATCTGCAGTAGTTTGTATTTGTGAGCACTGTACTGGTGGATCACAACTCACTGTCTTTAAGGAAACTGCAGATCTGTCAAGCTTGATTGAACATGGATATTGGTTAGTTTGAGCAGTTTGAACCCACATGTGTAGATGACCTCTGCATCCGCACAGCCCTCGGGACATTTCCTTCCTTCCAATGATATCCTGCGCCGGCTTGTTTGCCTCTCAATGACTCTGGCCTTTGCTTTTGGTGCACTCTGTGACCGGACTTTGGCTTTTGGAAGATTCTCGTATTGGTCATGTAATTTGGAACAAATGGTAGTCATAGGAATAGGTTCTGCATAATTTGGCCTTCGGAATGCGAAAGGAACTCTCGAAGGTCAGGTTTCGACACGGCAGAGTAGTACTGCGGGCTGCTTGACGCCGTGTCAAAGGAGTAGTCCTCAAATGTCCGCTGCAGGGCTCTTGGGGTCAATTGTCTGTCAGAGCTGATGGAGCTGGTGAGCCTGGTAGTTGTCTTGCTTTTGAGTGTTCACAATGTGCTCCATAATTGGTGGGAGAATCTATGCTCTGCTCCTTCATATTGAGGGAGTGGTTG
The DNA here is from genome assembly GCA_900184695.1 of Betula pendula. NCBI lineage: Eukaryota > Viridiplantae > Streptophyta > Magnoliopsida > Fagales > Betulaceae > Betula > Betula pendula. Next base: position 195,471 of record FXXK01000615.1, on the reverse strand, counting down.
GAGTGCTATTTCTGCTCTTTAAACTTCCCTTTGTTCCACCAAGATCCATCTCCACAAATCTTAATGTCTTCCTCCATGCCGTTATCCATTTCCTAGATCACAAAAACCAGATTGCAGATCAGTGTTGTGAGAGAGTGCATAGGGTGTGTCATGTGTGACTTCTTTGCCCCACCTTGCAATTCAAAAAGTTTCTACATTTTCTTAGCCAAAAAACACATTCAAGCATGTTTTCATTTCTCATTATAAACACTGAATAGCTGGATTCTGTCAAATAACACAATAGAATGTACCCTTTCTAAATTACTTTGGCTGGACGCAAGGAAGTTTATCTTAGATGGTAAATAAGATTTGAAATGGGAAAATAGCTGCTAGAAAAAAGATGAAACTAACATTATAGTTGTGCCTGAAGCGATGTCTTGTGTGGATTTTCTGTGGTAGAATTCCTATGATTATGTAAGTAGGCTTTGCATCTTAACCATCCGATCCTCTGTGCCAGAGCTCTAGCCTGCACTGTCACCAGTGCCTTGCATGCACCGAAGTGTAGCCGTGGCCTGTTTCTCCACCAGTGGACCTCTCACCACGCCTGCAACTTCACTAATCCTTTCAATGTGATAGTGCTTTCTCGCCTGTGTAACAACACACCAATGAAGGCAATTCACAATTTGCATTTAATTTTCATCTTTATCCCATTTGGGTTATTAATCAATGAATCCTGTGAGTTTTAAAGTCCAGAGTTGCTTACCAATAAGAACGGAACACCGATTGAATTTTTGTGGCAGCGGCCTCTTCAAATTGCGCTGGCTCTGCCATGGCAGCTGCTGTGAGTCGGATCACTGCAGCTGCAGCCTGTGCAGCAGCCACGGGCTGCATCAGTTGCTGCAGCGTGGCTGTTGCATTGCCATTGACATGCTTTTTCTGCTCATTCTCAGTGTCCAACATGGTCTGCACCGCTGGCGCATGGTGGCAATTGCTTCTGTAGAATTCGAGTCTTTGGAAGCTGGTTGCTGTGGGCTGAAGATCTTCGAAAAACTCCATCTCCTTTTCTCTTTCGGGGTGTCTGTTGGATTGAAATTGGGGATCGTTGGATCAGTCTCAATGGCAATGGAAGAAGAATTCTGATTACTCTGGCAACTTCTCCTTGTCTTTCTTCCTGTCAAGAAGCTTCTAAGCCACTTGCTAGTCTTTCCATCTCCTTTCAAACCTTTCTAACTTTCTTAAGCTGCCACTTGAATAGAACTAGAAGAAAGCAACAAATGATACTGTTAGATCTCTTCTCCCTGCATTCGATAAGTAGCTCTCAACAATATATGGTCCTCTTATATCAGAAGCCGAACATAATTGCTCTTGTTTGACAACCTAATTCACTGTTCTATTGGCCCATTTTAGTTATCACTACCATATAATGTTCTTTATTTATTTTACCTCCATTTACTACGGATGTTTGGTCTTTGTGACCTGATATTAGGTGAGTCTGTTGAAGGGGCAAGACAGAGGAAGCTCTTCAGATGAGCCACTTGCACCTCCTGGAAGTTAATGTTTCATGAGCTTTCTAGCTACTATTTGTCCTTGCAGGAGCTCATGGTTGTGAATATGTCAGCTAGGGTAATTCCGTCAGAATGTGATGATGTTGAGCTAATGTGGGATGGAGAGGATCAGAAGCATGTGAAAATGGTTCATGAACATGCAGAATCCGTGTAAAATACTCTTTCTGGGTTGGGGAAGCTGTCCAGTACTTGCGGGTCCATTTTCAGGGGTCATGGATTTTAGAAAATTGGGAGACCTTGTGGGATTGTGGGGTCCATACACAAAGTGTCGCAGAAGATAAAAAGATTTATGTTTGGGGTGCCTGGGTTTTGGCACGTGCTCCTATGACCTATGTAATAGTTCTTTGAGTCAAGTCCAAGCCTTAATTTGCACAATTGCATGATCCAAGCAACAAGTCATTCTACCCTCTTTTCATCATTTCCTCTGTCAAAAAGTCTGCACTTCTGAAAGCTTATTATACATCGTTACTTGAGAGTAGGGGAGAATTTTTTTTTTTTTGTAACGAGAAGGGGTAGTTTTTTAAAGAGGGGTTGATAAATGTTATTTGACTTATACCTGCCTTCTACTTATTGGCAAGGACCATCAATACTACCATTATATTTAGATCAGTTAGGTTACATTATTACATGTACATCTTATGAAAGGTGGAATTGTTATATTTCGGCAAAAGTGGTAGTCTGGGCTTTTAAAGCATCTTATATATGTATTAGATCCTTCGAGTTTTTATGGCTTTAAACAGTGAAAAAATTCTTACAAAAACTTTAAAGCTGTGATTGAATAAGAGTGGTGTTTGATATTACGATTTTATGGATAAAAAGTGCGATTTTAAATCAAATCATAAAAAATATATTGTTTGAGATTGCGTTTTAAAAAAAATTGCAATTTAAAAACGCAAAAAATATATGTTTCAAATCGCAGGCAATTTGGTTTAAAAAAAAAAACTTACAATTTTAAATACTAAACTACAATTTTGTCAAACATTTAACTATATTTTTAAAAATCACGTTTTTAAATAACACATTTTAAAATTACACTTTTTAAAATCACATACCTAAACGAATCTTTAATAAGCAAGTAGCGATTTTCCTTAAAGAAGTTGTGACAGCCTTTTCATTTCAAGTGAGTACAGGAATATTTCTGTGTGGTCCTAATTAAGAAAGAAAAGAGAGAGAGCCACATTCTTGGTATACATCAAGAGCTATTCATGAGTCCAAGAGTGAGAGATTCCAATCTCCTGAAACATATTAAAAGTGGGCCTTTTCCATTCTTTTCTTTTGCGGATAGGAAGAGAAAGAAGACCTCCCATGGGATAGTGAGATTCCTTCTCACTCAAAGTCCACTTCTTCAATAATTAGGAGACTCCACAATATATATGGTCACCCTACATTGCCAACTTTCCTTTTGCATCGTCTTTTTCTTCGTTATTGCTCTGCCTCTTTTCGATATTAAAGTCCTTTAATATTGAAGATTTAAACTCATATGAAACTCGTATTAATGTGGCTATATATAGTACTAACTATACGATGTAGCGTGGCGTAGTGAGAAGCAGAATCTACAGACACAATAATTTACTACTCTTCCACAAATCTTAGAAAACTCAAGAAATTGTAAAAAAAACCTATAGAAACTATCTCTTTTGAGTATTTCTTATTGATAAATTGAGAAAAATATAACTAGTGGTCGGTCATAGCCCTCCCC
>FXXK01000615.1:175165-189745 GCA_900184695.1 Betula pendula | reverse complement strand
TTATGAGATCCTTCAACGTTATCCAAAACCTCAATGAAGGGGATATAGGCAGGTGCATGACTCTCGAAAGACCCTACACTCCTATACGCAAAACTTTGCCAGGCAGAAAATGATCTCTTTGATCATTGATTAGATCCCATCTAGTTGTGCAGTCACGATAATGGCAAAAACATACCCATCTTTTGAATTTGTGACGACTGCAGGACATGTGGTGAAGGATTATAAGATCTCTAAACCACATTTTAAAGTGCAGAAGCTTTTGGAGCATCACTAGTTAATGCTAATCGATTTTGGATTGAAGAGAATCTTGCACATGAGAGGGCTGACTTGCAACAGCAACTATTTAAGAGCAATATCTGATTTTCGAAGAGGAAGACCCCAGGAGAAGAGTTGAGTGGATGGCCTGCAGTTGACAGTGATGAGAGAAAGGGATTGCAGCAGCATGTGTATTTCGCATGCCCTTCATTTCTTTTCCTTTTATCATCTTGGACTTTGCCCCTCTTTTTGCGACTTTATTAATCCTCTATGCCTAGCTTCCTTTTGGAACTTTTTTTTTTTGTTTTTTTTTCTAATTTCCTTTTGGAACTTAATACAACATATTATTAATTTATTTATAATTCCCAAATTAAGCTATAGGTTGGCAGAATTCTACATCCATTATTATAATTTGACATCTTGTCATATTATTGATCACATCCCACTTTCTAAAGTTTAGCTCAATTTTAGCCAAAAAACAAAAACTTTTTCTATTGTATTTGACATCTTATGAACATTACTCTCTTAGCTTGTTGGTTCTAATTAATTTACACTGATCATCATCACGCACTAGGTTGAATACATTAATTGCCTTGCCTGTTATACGCATGGCCTGGTTACAAATGGGGTCTTGTAAAATTTCATTCATGGTACCCAAATATATGTTCTTTCATCGGTACCATGGATAAAATTGGACCAAAACCCCTTAAATTAATTCCTCTTTCCAGTACGGCCTATATATATATATAATAATATAATATATATATATATAATTCAATCTCTGGTGATTTCCCACACCCACTACGGGGTGCAATGTACATGCATGCACCTCAATAATTCAGGGTTCCACATCAAAAGGAATCAATGTATATATTCATGTGTATGGCCGGAGTTCCTTCAAATATAAAGTAATTCAAAAGTTCATCATTTCATAGGGCCCTTGGTTACCAATTTATCGTCGAATAACAGTGCTTCCCACAATTTAATGGGATTTTCTTCCACATGGTCTGTCAACTTTTGTTATTGACACTAAATTAATATCACTGTAGGGCTAATTCTAAAATTGTTGTAGTACTATATACCGACGCTGCAGGGGGAACCAAATCTTCAATGTCCAATCACAAAAAGTTTTATCTTGTAATGGAAAAACATTTAAGTTGGCTCAGATTATGATCTTGTGAAGAAAATGGCATGTTGTGTAGACAAAAGCAAATCGCATGTTGTGTAGAAAAACATCCCTTGATCATGCTCTTTTTTGTCCAATAAATAACGACGTGTGCTTTTTGACCTTTTGTTTCTAGCTCGGCTCTGTCCAATTAATTAGCTAACCATGCAATGATCTTGTTTGTCTGATCGATCTACAGTACCTCCTGCCAAACTTCAAATGTTTTTCAAGCCCCCACAATATAATCCGAATTAATTTAATTAATTAATGTCAAGATTGTGTGATGCGTAGAACTCTCCTATCTCTCAAATTTTGTTTCCTAAAGTTCAACATATATGATGTCAACTATTCGTATATATACTGTGGTGGGAATAAATCTCATTGGTCCCACTCAAGCAATTTCACTCAAATACAATTACTATATGGATAACAGTTATATTCACCAGAATCCCTTTTAATAAGGAAAACAAATCTCAAGTTTTATGGGATTGATATCGACATGAGATTCTATCTCTCACCTACATTGAATATGTCATTCAACAAGGAATTAATCAACTACAGAAAACCCTACATTGGTGTTGAGTCTAAGCTTATTACTTTATAAGCACTTCAAACAAGTATACTGATTTAAGTATTGTAGTATCTCAGTCTAAGGATTGGTGGATCTATTGATGTTATTCTCTATTTTGCAGGTTATTTATCGCCAGTCAAATCGTACCAAAAATTGCATCAACAAGCCGTTCACGACAGAAATAATAACTTCAGGTTTCCTTCAACTAGCAATTAATGCAGGCAATCCTTGAATCAGAAACACTTCAAAATAATGATCATGGGAAAGATTCTCCATCCTAGAAAGATTGCAGTAGTGTAAAATTAAGAGAGTTGAAATGCTAGGAGGAGGTTATATTTGGGGGAGGTTGTTAACTTGGGCTAGCTGTCTTTTAGGACTCAGGAAACCATATTGCTTTTAAATAACTTTATCATTATCATGTACCAATTTCAACCATGTTTTTCAAAAAAAAGGTTCGAGAAAGCTGCTCCAAGTTCTCTTTTCCATTCTATTTTATCTCATATATTCAATCATGTCATGAGCATGTCTTCAATAATGTTGCTATTCACTGACTTTTTTTTAATTCGATCTATATATATAGGTACAATTATCATCAACCATGACATAGGATCAAGTCGATGAACTTCTGTCATCCAAATGTCATCATCTTAGAAATTAAACTCCTTCATTTGCAGCCACTTCCTATATAGTTGAGGTACCATTTCTTGGTACTCATGATTATGTATAGTTTTTGGATTAATGCATGAACTGTCAGCAATGTAAAGAGGCCGGATCTAATATGGGCACATGCAGTAAGGATAAAAAGTATACCTATTATTATTATTATTAGTAGTAGTAGTAGTATAATTATTATTAGGACTACAATTATTGTTGTTGTAGTTGTTATTGTTCAATTGTTTATCACCATTATTGTTAATTATCACCATTATTATGTTTATTATCATCAAAATCAATCATGATCCTTCTATGTATGTATGCATGTTGGTATGTGTCATACATATATATTGATGGCGAGGAAATAGGCTAGCGCAAGCAACTTTCGGTTTCACACAATGAAAAACTATCTGTAATTTGTCAAAAAGCCATTGTAGAAACCTAGGACTGAGAAAGATCAAAGTTGGAAATTCTTATATGATTACTTGACGGCAATAAGTTGTTACATAGACTGATACAGAAATTCTGTTGTTGCAATAAGAGATAGTCTAACCCTTTGAACTTTTTCTTTGTGCGGCTCAAATTTCTTCCTTCTCAAATTTTGAGATTCAACTAACGTACCCCATTAGTTTCATAGACTGATATATATATATATTCATGATATTATTCGTTGCACATATTGCAGCTACTTTTTCAAGAGTAAAGGATACTCTTAGCTTCATGATTAATTATTATGAACCTGCATGGTTTTCCTGATACAAAACTTTTGAAATAACACAAGTTAATACCAAAGTTAACACCTTAAATTAGAAAGAAAAAAAAAAAAAAACCCTTAAAGTCCAATATTGGACATCATACATGACGTTTCTTGTGGTGGAGAGTTGATTGTTGAGGTGATAGAAGCTTTTATTATTATATTGTAAGAGATTGTATGGTCAATAGCATCTTTTTTTTTTTCTTTTTTTTTTTTGTCTTATTCATAAATCTGCTCTATTAATGTGTAAATATTTTTTAGATTTGTGCTTTTTCATTTTTATTTTTTGAAAAAAATTGTTTCATTATGGGATGTACAATAAATGTAAAAAATANGTCCAATATTGGACATCATACATGACGTTTCTTGTCGTGGAGAGTTGATTGTTGAGGTGATAGAAGCTTTTATTATTATATTGTAAGAGATTGTATGGTCAATAGCATCTTTTTTTAAAAAAAAAAAAAATTTTGTCTTATTCATAAATCTGCTCTATTAATGTGTAAATATTTTTTAGATTGTGCTTTTCATTTTTATTTTTGAAAAAATGTTCTTATGGGATGACATAAATGTAAAAATAATTTTAAATGCTTTGTATTTTTTGATTATTTATTAATGTTTTAATTTAAAAAAAAAAAAAAAAAAAAACAACAACAACAACAACAAAACAAAACAAAACAAAACAAAAAAAGAAAGTGTTGTCAATGAAAAGCACTTTGTGCCATCGATTCAATGAAAGTGGGAAATAAAAGTAATTAAGATATGCCATCTAGGGCAAGTTGTATCCACATAATACTTGATTAAATTAAATAAGAAAAGCACTTTGTCTCGCCAATGAGATTTTGAAGCAAGTAGAAGAAGTGGCACTAGAAGGGAATATGGCTATCACTATCATCGTTTCTCGTTATGATTATAGATGGAAATAATTAAAGAAAAAGAAAGAAGGGAATTACCACCTCCCTTCTTTGAATTCAAGTGGAAACTTCGATCCCATGGCCAGCTTGAAATCTTTTTGGCGATCATCAGCAAACACATGAAACACATAAAGTCATATTTTCAACTTCCGTGGAACCCAAATGCCCCAAAAGAGATTCCCATTTGTGAACTCTATAGTTATCTAGACATAAACGTGTAAAATATTGACTTTTTGTTTTGTGTTTTGTGTTTTGTTTTTTATTTTCCTCTCACATTTTGATTTTAGGGGATCGGTGGCATGGGCATAGGCCAGGATTGACTGGAATGCAATCTTTGAGTGAGCTGATCAGTTTAGAATCGGCTTGTTAAATTTTTTCCATTGATAACGTTAATCACCAAATCTTTTTCCTAGTAACTATACTTTAATCTATTTCAATATAAAAAATGGAACTAAAATGAGAGCATAATCAATATTACATGAAAAAGATGTACACCCAATATTAATAACAATCCCACTTCTTGGCCTTTCAAAAATTGAAATTCCCTTCAAAAGTCATATATTCTTTTCTAAAAGCGACAAAAATTATTGGTATAAATAAACCCGTTTCACAAAAAAAAAAAATTCAAACTTTGATATATTAATATCTGCAATTTAATTGGAATTATTCATTTTTTTTATTAAGGTAAAATTTAAGAAAACATATATAGCAACCTAATGACCGAAAGAAAAGAAGAGTAAGATATACTTGTTAACAGCCGCTTCAGTTAGTTAAGGATGCACTTGTTTGGACTTATATATATATAGTTTTTTCTGACCGAAAATGTTTTCAATTGAAAATACTTTCTGTGAAAAATGATTTTTTGGTGTTTGGTTTACACTTTGAAAATGACTCTGAAAACATTTTTGAAAGTCAAATTAATAGTTTTACATAACCTTATATAATATATATAAGATATAACATAGAGAAACCAGAAGAAGAGAGAGAGAGAGAGAGAGAGAGAGAGAGAGAGAGATCTAGGCAGTCACATTAACTTTTCCAGTTTAAGGATGAGGAACAACAGTGATTTGGACCACATGTCAACATATTAGTCAAACCGTCACTTGACAGTTAATTAAAAAGTCATCACCTTCAATGATCTCTATTAATTAACCCACAATATATAAATATATATATATATATATACCCTCAGTTGTATTTGTTCATTTATTTATGTTCTGTTAATTAGTAATTGAACTATAACAATCATATGATACTGTGGGCAAGCCCGTCCTCTAAACAAAACAAAATCTCAGTAAAGTCCCAACAGATATTGTAAACATATTTTCTTAATGAAATATCTCAAACTTGTTTTACTTAATGTTCTCCACTAAGACCAATTAAATGTAGAATTTTAAGATGTAATCTGAAAACTTTTGTCAGCGATAAGAGATATTTCATTTCCACCGTCTCAATCATCAATTCAATGAAATATCGACATCGGTAGGTATTGTTTGGTACAAACTCAACATAATTAAAAAAAATAAAAAAATAAAAAAAAATAATGATACAAGTCAACCTCCATGTATATATTTTGTCAACTAAAAGTGACATGACTTTTAAAATTATCATTAGATCAAAAGTCACAAATAATTTAATAAAAAGTTCAATAGTAATTTTAAAAATCATATCACTTTTTGGGGCCACATAACTCTTAATCAGATACTGCTTTTAATTAAAAACACTAATTAACCACCAAAGAGTGGTAACTACAGGTATCGCGCGCGCCTATGGGTTATTTGGATATTTTTCCCATGGTCCCTTCCTCAATCCAATAGAAGTGTACCACGTGTAGTACATTGACCCAGCTCTACATTTTCTCAGTGCAAGGTGGGGTGGGCATAGTCGGCCAGCTATAGTTGCCTACAACATGCAAAACGATACAAGCTGGTCGGAGGTCAATGGGTTGTCGGATCCAAATTGCCCCACGTGTTAATCACACGTGTGGGTCCACGAAAGCACTTGAAGATCATCAACCTCTTTAAATACCCCGACCTTCATAGCCATTGCCCACCGAGCTCTCTCTCTACAACATTCATTAGATTTACTACAAAATATAACGTAGAGTTTGTTGAATGGGAAACATGGAGTACGAATGCCCGCACCGGGTTGCAATTCCTCCGTCGAAACCGCTAGTAAAATCGTTAGAGTCGACTCTGAAAGAGACTTTCTTCCCCGATGACCCTTTCCGGCAGTTCAAGAACCAGCCACTATCGAGGAAGTTTGTTCTAGGCCTGCAATACTTCGTGCCAATCCTCGAATGGGCCCCTCGCTACACGTTTGACTTCTTCAAATCCGATGTTATTGCCGGAATCACTATTGCTAGCCTGGCAGTCCCTCAAGGGATCAGCTACGCAAATCTTGCCAGCTTACCACCCATTATCGGATTATGTAAGTGTCTGATCTCTTAATTATTATGAATCTTCTTTTTTCTTTTGTTCTTTTTTTTTTGTTGCTAAAAATGAAAAATTAATGTAGATTCGAGCTTTGTACCGCCGTTGGTGTATGCCATGTTGGGGAGCTCAAAAGATTTGGCAGTGGGTACTGTGGCAGTTGCATCGCTTCTGATATCTTCTTTGCTTGGGAAGGAAGTTAACCCTCATGAGAACCCTACACTTTATCTTCAGTTGGCTCTCACGTCTACCTTCTTTGCAGGAGTCTTTCAAGCTTCTCTCGGTTTGTTAAGGTCTGCATGCTATATATATATAATATCATTTATATGTAAATGGTTATATAGATCGATATGTTGATGAGGATTTATTATATATCGTAAAATTGCAGGCTTGGATTTATCGTGGACTTTCTGTCACATGCGACGATAGTGGGTTTCATGGGTGGAGCAGCCACTGTTGTTTGTCTTCAGCAGCTTAAGGGGATCCTTGGGCTTGTTCATTTCACTCACGAGACTGATCTTGTCTCGGTCATGCGCTCTATATTTACCCAAATTCACCAGGGTAATTTATTAATTAATTAACTTTCCATCTTTAATTTCCTATGGCTAGCTAATTTTTTATCCTATTTAATGATGGTTAATTATTTGCAGTGGAGATGGGAAAGTGGAGTATTAGGCTGTTGTTTCCTTTTCTTCCTCCTCCTCACAAGATACTTTGTAAGTAGTAGTCGATCGCATTTACATTCTTTTTTAAGCTTTTAATTTGGAACGGTCAAAGTTTGTGAAATAATTAAACATATTAGTAGCAAAACTTTCACGTCATTTACCCACCTAGCTGTTGCTGTCAAAACTAATTATAGAACATTCTATAACCCCCCACCAACGCACCAATTACAACAATAGTCATATTACTGATGAGAAGGGTTTTTCTTTAACAGATGGCACATCGATCAGCTGCATGCCACCCGGCCCTTAAGGCAAATTAAGAGCTAGCTTTCATTTTTTTTTTTTTTTTTCTAATTGAATAAGGAAAAAAAGGTTACTGGAAAAGATCTTTTTCACTCTTGATCCGATGCTAACTTTTAATTAATACATGGTAAACCTAATTATGGGAAAAAATAAAATAAAATGCAACCTAACTCCAAAAAAAAAAAAAAAAAAAAAAGACGAAGCAACCATTAGTCTCCAAGTTTCCTTCAAAGTGAGAGTAAATTAAATGGGCATTGAAAAGTGTGTTACAGCTCAAGTGGCACATCTTGGGTTGCTAGGAGGGATACTTAATTGATTTAGAGAATATTATTATGACAATTAAGGTCCCATTGCTCTCTTAAAATGTATTTAACAATGAGCCAATAAAATTTGGGGCACTGCAGTTTATGAATTAATTCATTTCTAAGCAAAGGCAGTACTTAATTGCAGCCTGCTTTTAGGAAGCATAAATTGTAAGAAACCTCCAAAATCCTCTATTATAGAATCATATACTGTTAGGGAGAGAATGGTTTAGGGAGATCAAAGTAGCTAGCTCATTTATATATAATATACATGTTATTTTATTAGTCTACTCAAGTGTATAATTAACTACTTCATTAATTTTCTTTGATGTGAAACTCAATACTCACACGTACACTTACAATAAATATTTTCCTCGCGTGTGAATCATTTACAAATTTAAGAGTGTAACGCATACATACAAGAGTTGTACCAAAAATTAATCACCAAACACAACTTTGCTCCAATAGTTATCCATACTTTTTATTAGAACCAAACTAAATGGGTCAAAGACCAAAATACTCATTCAAGCGAAAGTTAAATCATAACTCTTATACCAATTTGTTAGAGAGATTATCACCCAGAGTCCACCAAGGGCACATTAATCTACATGTTTAGACACCACTTCAACCTAAAAGTTTAAGTTAATGAGTTTTGGTCAAGTTATATATTTTAACTACTCATTTTGTCTATTTTCTATTTTTCTTGAACGTGTGACTCAACGTACACCAACACGCACTCACAACAAATTTAAATTGAACTTAATAATATATATATATATATATATACTAAAAATATTATAAAACAACTATTTTTAGTTTTTTTTAAAACGTTCTCTCTCTCTCTCTCTCTTCTCTCTCTCTCTCTCTCTCTCTCTCTCTCTCTATTATATATATATATATATGTCCTAACTCCTAAGATCAAATTTATGCTTGAATGCTTTTTTTTTTGGTTTATTTATTTATTAATTCTGTGTGATTAATTATCCGGCCCGGTGATGACTGCTAGAGCAAGAAAAAGACGGCCTTCTTTTGGATAAATGCGATGGCACCTCTGACGTCTGTTATTTGGGAAGCCTTCTTGTTTTTCTGACCCACGCTGAAAAACACGGCGTTCAAGTGGTAATTAAGCTCTCTCTCTCTCTCTCTCTCTCTCTCTCTCTCTCTCTTCTCTCTCTCTCTCTCTCTCTTCTCTCTCTCTCTCTCTCTCTCTCTCTCTCTCTCTCTCTCTCTCTCTCTCTCTCTCTCGCCCACTATAGCTAGCCTGTGACATCCAGCAAGTAAACCACCACTATGCATGATTCTATGAATATAATTTTCTATATTGTGGTCGTACCATGTAAAGTAGATCGATTGGACTATATACGACATACAAACATCCTTGCATTGGTTGTCAAATATTATTTGATTCTACGTACGTGCGTGCCTAAACTTTCATATTAGAATTTTGACAGGGTGTGCATGTGTAGCATAATCATCGCTTTTTGTTTGTTTAATTTCCTCCAGATTGGGCACCTGAAGAAAGGCTTAAATCCACTTTCCGTATCTGAGTTGGCTTTTGGGTCGCCGTTTCTGATGGTAGCCATCAAAACTGGGGATCATTACTGGTATCATAGGCCTCGCTGTAAGTCCTCCTATAACCTCATTCCTTGCATGCATCCAATACTTAAGCTATACAGTAATTTGTGTACTTTAATTGATTTTTCTTGTTTATTATTAATTTACTTAATATTAACACGACCAAACATTTCTTGCCGTGGTTGATCCATCATGTGGGATTAAGGCGCCGCCAATAATGGCACTATATCTAATTTACTTTTTGACAATAAAGTGAGAGTACTGTTAGTGTCCAACTAATTATAATTAAAGATATATAGAGTATTGGACTGTCTTTTAATACATATGGTGTAGGCTAGATTAATATTTTGTAAGGTTAATGCTAAAACGCGGTGGTGGGTGTACGTGAAACATGCAGGAAGGAGTAGCAGTGGGGAGAAGTTTCGCCATGTTTAAGAATTACCACATTGATGGCAACAAAGAGATGATCGCTTTTGGGATGATGAATATTGTTGGCTCTTGCACTTCATGCTACTTGACAGCAGGTACGTCGTCTTTCCAACTCCAAAATATTTGCTAAGGCTGCACCGTGGCACGGCACTGCTCGACTTAAGTCAAACCTTATTAAAATTTAATTATTTAATTAATCTTATAATATATTTTTTTTACGTGGATTTAAATTTTTTCTCAACAAGTAAGAGCATTCACATTGGGTTCAACAATATAGCTATACAGTTATTTTAACTAGCATTATAGCAAAAAATGCACAACATCTGGCTCGGCAAAATGATTAACATGCGCTCAACAATTTTGTTAAGTACTATTGCTCAACAATTTATAATTTATATTAATTAAAAAAAAATCAATATGATTTTCTCTCTTCTTTGGAAATAGTAAAAGTAAATAAAAAAATAATATTTTAAATTGAAAATTAGAAATGGATGGCTATTTGGTCAGTCGGATGTGAGTGATTTAAGACCAACACAAGAAATATTTAATTGAAATGTGGGTAAATTGTGGAGTTAGGGTTTGAGGGTTCGAACTCATAACATCTGAATCTAAAACTATGTTAAATTACCATATTAAATCACCACTTCTCTAAAAAATTTAAACTAATAAAAAATGATAAATTTAATTATTTAATTAATATTGTAATACTATCTAACTTTAGGTTGGTTTGCATCGGGCTAGTTCTAGAAGGGATGTGGTTAACCCGCAAGCCCAACTGAGCACTACCCCATTTTTGGTTTAAATAATTTTATTTAGTAGATTTATATACAATTAAAAATCAGGTTTTTTTTTTTTTTACAAGCCGTTTCTAATGGCTAATTTTACTACCACATCATCTAGTTATATAAAATTGTACCGAAATCTATTAATAGCATTAATCTATTTGTTTTCATCATGTTACATTGAAAAGAATACTCTTTGGCTTCATGTCCAAAGCTGAGAAAACATTGTACATCATTAATAAATACATTTTTTTTCATCAACAACTAATATATATATGTGATTGCAGGACCATTTTCGCGAACTGCAGTGAATTTCAATGCCGGGTGCAAGTCAGCAGTGTCCAACATAGTCATGGCAACAGCGGTGATGATCACATTGTTATTCCTTACACCGTTGTTCCGCTACACACCCCTTGTGGTGCTCTCCTCTATAATCATCGCTGCCATGCTCGGCCTTATTGACTATGAAGCTGTCATCCACCTTTGGAAGATCGATAAGTTTGATTGCATAGTGTGCATGGGTGCTTACGTTGGTGTTGTCTTTGGCAGTGTTGAAATTGGCTTAATCATCGCGGTAAATGGAATATTAGGACTTAGGAGCATCATTATTATGAAAAAATGATTTTTTTTTTTTTTTTAAATGCCTATAGTTGCTTATAGGGTTTTATGTGCAAATGCAGGTTACACTATCTATGCTAAGGGTTCTACTTTTTGTGGCAAGGCCACGGACTTTTCTCTTAGGCAATATTCCCAACTCCATGGTTTACAGAAGCATTGATCAATACCCAATTGCTAACAACATTCCCGGGGTTCTCATTCTCCAAATTGACGCGCCCATCTACTTTGCCAATGCAAACTACTTGAGAGAAAGGTACATATATATATATATATATAAATGCTACACAAATTCTGAAGTTTACACGTACTTTCAAATGCTTACTCTTTGATGTAGTAATAAAAATTAATATTAAATTCTAAATTTAATGGTGATCCATCTAAAATTTATTAATGATTTTCACTACCACATTAGAAAATAAGCATTTGAGAGTGTAAACTTGAGAATTTGTATAACATTGCTCATATTTAAACACACAATGTAAATGTTGCGTGTGGGCATGACAAAATATTAACCTTGGTTGCTAAACGTGTTCTCAGGATCTCAAGATGGATCTACGAGGAAGAAGACAAATTAAAATCTGCAGGAGAAGCCAGCTTACAATATGTTATAATAGACATGAGTGGTAAGCAATCAATCACAAACAGTGTCTTAATCTAATAATTAAAGGCAAAATAAAATCCTCATTCATAATGATGCATTCATATCACAGCTGTTGGTAGCATTGATACCAGTGGGATCAGCATGCTTGAAGAGGTTAAGAAGAATGCCGATAGAAAGGGTCTCAAGGTAGACACTTTTATTACCTTTCTTATTTCAATAATTTTTTCTTCAACCTTGGTATTAAACTGTGATAAATTCCCATAAAGTGTATTATTTTCATATCGTTATTTTAGTCCCAAATTGATTACCTTTATTTAATCATTGATGTATCATGTTGTTTTCAATCTAGCTCGTGCTGGCCAACCCAAGAAGTGAGGTGATTAAGAAGCTAGACAAGTCCAAATTCATCGAAAAGATTGGTCAAGAATGGATTTATCTGACTGTGGGAGAGGCTGTGGCAGCGTGCAACTTCATGCTACACACGCACAAGCCGAATCCGGCTGCAATTGAATTACAGTCACAAGATAACAATGTCTAAGCTATGATCGATCAATTAATCAAAATGTTGATACTTAGTGGATTCCAGCCATGACTATATATTAGGCAACAATGTCCGCCAATGAAGAAGCAAACTTACCTAATTTGGCTGAGGAAGAGTAGAAGAGGTTATGTCTATTTTTGGGGTGCTTATAAATTTTTATGTATTGTACATGAAAGTGAAATATGATGTAATATTCCTTATAAAAATTCTGAGGTTAGTGGGTTGATGGGAGCCTTCTCCATCTAATGTTTCTATTTATAATGAAGTTTTAGTACTTTATCACACGTGTGGGGCTTACGCACAAAGGCATCAACAGTAATACACTAGAATATTCGGCATTTAATATATAGAATGGAGAACCGAAAAAATAAAAACCAATTTCAAAACTAAATGTCCGTGGAACTTGTGACTTAAATCTTCTTTCTAGGGTTGACATGTTAACAACCGCAGATAGTTTGTTATGAAAATGAAACCTAAGACTAAAGTGGGCTAATGTCAACAATAACCTAAATGAACTAATACTAGATGTCCAGACTTGCCGTGAAGAATTCAATCCGTAAACAGTTGAAAGAACCTTCTCAGACATAGTCAAATTTATCCATCTCAACAAATGCTTGTCTTTCTTGTTCTATAAAGAAAATTCTAGATCGATTGTAATCATTGCTTTCCTTATCTAGAACCAATTTGGAAGAATATGATTCAGAGCCATCAACAATGTTCAACAAATCGTGATATCGAAGAATTGGTAAAAATTGGGATACCCACACAGATAATTTGGCATTTCCAATTTATGGCTAACAAATGGGCGATATTAGGAAATGTGAAGGAAGAGCTGCTTGATTCAGCCATGGAGAAAACGAAAGCGGAAGAGAAGATCTAAAACATAGCGTGAGCTTTTAGAGCTCTGATATTATGTAATAGTTGTTGTAAAAGATTTGTTTCACACAAGTTTTTATTTTCTCACCTGCTAGAATATCAAAGTAAAGATTTCGTTTAGTTATGCATAGAAAATAATAAATACAGATTTTGATTCTCTCACCCATGACCCTGTTGTAAATTCAAAAGACAAATTTTGATTTAGTGATTGAGAGCGAAAGACAATAATCGCGGGCATGGGACAGGTGTAGACAATAAATGGGACAAGTAGATGGATTGAAAGCATTCTAAGAATTGGAAGAGTTCTTGAAGTTGGAAAAGATGTAAGATATTTATTGACTACAAGCCACTAGTCACATGAACAAATCTATGAATTTCAACGAGAATTCGACATCAAAGTTGATATTTTGGAATTCGAAGGGAGAATGCATTCAGATGATGAGTTCATTGATTGGTTACCTATGGTAGAGCGAATCCTTGAATACAAGGATATACCAGTTCATCACAATGTGGAAATTGTGGTAATCAAGTTAAAGAAAAATACCTCAATTTGGTCGGAACATCTTAAGAAGCAGAGAGCATGCGAAAGGAAGAATTAAATTGTGACATGAGAAAAGATGTGAAAGCTGCTAAAAAATAAGTTTCTTCCACATAATTACAACCAAAAATATTTTTCTTAAGTTTCATAATTTTAAGCAAAATGATTTATTTGTTGTCACAACATTCCCACAGCTTTCCCCTTCAATTATCACATCACATACTTTGCCATGGCCCATGAGAAGTACACCTCATATGGAAGATGGTGTTATGAAGCCATGCAATCGTCATCTTCTAGATGGGCTGAACACTAACTCCTACAAGCCACCAGGGGCGGCTCAACCCTTAGGCGGATTAGGCGGCCGCCTAAGGCCCCCAATTTAATAAGGCCCCAAAAAAAAAATTATGAAGATTTTTTTCATTAAAAAAAAATTAAGCTCTAATTATAGTTAATTTTCTCTAATTAAGGCCTCCAATTAATAATATTAATGAAAATTTATTCCATAAAAAAAAATATTTAAGGCCCTAATTATAGTCAATATTTTTTAATTAAGACCTCAAATTATGGTAAAATGTAAATAATTAATTAATAGTAACTTTTGTCTACAC
>FXXK01000615.1:124131-167455 GCA_900184695.1 Betula pendula | reverse complement strand
GAAAAAATAAAAAACTTGAGTTCTTATTTAAATTGGCGCTTTAAGTCAAAGATTTATCTTAGATTTTTTCCACACAAAAAAGTGGGGTGATTTGGCCACCTTTAAACTTTATTTGTTTTTTTTTTTTCAAATTTTATTTATAATAAAAGTAATAAAATAAATAAATAAACTATTTTGTTCTAGATATTGGTCAAACTTAGATTTTCAAATGGTAAATTTGGTTTTTCATTAGTCAAAGTAAGAGTATTTTCAGAAGATAAAAGTCAAAGTTGGTTTTCCATCCAACATAATGGTTAATACTAACGAATGGGACTACATTACAAGGACTTGGTAGTTTGATGTATCCAAGTGTATGAGCTGTCAGTTTGAGGGTAAATCAAAATCGACTATTAGTTTTGGGGGCCAAAATATATTTAAACCAAAAATTATATATATATGGTGTTAAAGGCATTCGTAGGCGAAAGCAACAAAAATGAATCTATCTCGATTTTTTTTCTAAAAGCATGGAAAGAGAAAGAAAAACACAAGTTATGCTTTAGGCCATACGTAGCTCTAGGTGATGTTTCAACTATATGGATGAATTTGTGAGTGTTAAGAAAAACCTCCAGGAACGTCCTCCACAAGAGACAAAAATCAATGCAATAGTTATGAATATTCAAATGAAGAAAAAGAAAGCCATGGCAAGAAAGAGTGCCTGCAAGCACACTTGATGGGAGGGAAGAAAATTGCAAGAGAGAGAGAATTGAGATTTTCTTGAAGACTAAAAGAGGTTGTCGAATTCTTAGAAAGAGAGAGCAGATGAGAGAGGGTCACAGCTAGGTGTAATAAAATGAGCTTAGGGTTTAATTTGTCTGATTGATATTTATTAGGAGGGTGGTAAAAACAAAGGAAGAGAAATAGTGGTGTCATACGGCTAGGGTTAAACGTGCGTAGGAAGAAAAATAAATTGAATGAGTATTGGGAACTTTCTAGAAGTGGGGTAATAAATTCGAGTAAATGCTAGAATGAAATCTCTATTTAAAACAGATTTTGTCTCCTAATAGTTTTGGAAAAATATTAATTTTTGAAACATATTAAAAAAAATATTAAATAATTAGATAAAATAATAATAACGTAAATAAATAATCTCTATGCATACCAAAATTACATTTCTCCTTAAATGAATATCGGGGTTATTACAATTGTAATCCTCACAGATATTCTTTTTGTTTAAAATTATGAAACTTAGGCTTCGTTTGTTTAGGCGTAAAATGATTATTAGAAATCATTTTTTGTATTTTTATGTGTTTGGTGAGGCTACAAATAATAGTTAACGGAAACCATTTTCAGTTTGACTGAAAAATCTTCTTTAATTTCCGCAAAATGATTTTCCCTTTTTAAAACCATAAACTATTTTCCGAGTTTTAGCATCACATTCTCAAATTGGCGGATTACAGTTAAAACATCACAAAACTCTGCTCGTGTGATGCCCCGCCTTTTAATAATAAGGCGTAAGTGAAAATCTCTCATTTCGCACGTGACGTTACGACATCAGAGATAGAATCACGCAGCGGAATATTTTTTTTTCTTTTAATAACACAAGGAATAACCCTCACATAACACATTGAGCTGACTCAATATACCTCAATTTCAATAAATATTAACATTGTGCGATTACATAATAACTACATTAGGTGCATCAAATAAAGATAAGTGCCACAGACGACACAATAGCAAATATAAATAAAAGTGTTCATACATGTCATAAAAAGCAGTACATAGCAAAAGATAGATTAAACGTAATGTCTATCATCATATTGAGGCAACAAGTAGCTTTATCAAAATTGATCAAAATTGGCAAGAGGGTCCTGATCCTCTTCTTCCAATCCTACATCGTAGTCTATGTAAATATGGCGTTACCATATTTACATAGACAAACAAGTGAATTACACTGTTTCAATAAATATAAAAGTTACTGGTTTATTGTTGTATTATTAATGACAATCATGCAATTTTCGTATTATTCATGCAATGCATCACTCTAGAGGACTCCAACCTCTCGGCTAATAGGGGACTCCAACCCCACGCTTACGAGTTATAGGAGACTCCAACCCCACGTTCTCACTTTACTAGTAGTATTGATGACTTCACCCACCAGACTGAGGATTTCATCCACCTATTATAATCTTTCAGCACTGGGGACTCCAACCGCCAGTCTGGAGACTAGAACCCTTTATTATTATCTTTCAGAACTGAGGACTCCAACCACCAGTCTGGGGACTTGAACCCAAAATGTATTAATGTCTTTTATGATTTGTTTTGGAACAACAATAAAAATAAGACAATATGCAATATCATATTCATGCACATATAATCAAACAGTTGATAAATAAATCAGCAAGTATTATCTTATTAGAACCAGTATCATTTCCCAATAAGTACTTTCATACTTACACTTCACAGCTTTCATAGAATATCCACACAAGTGATCACTGCAATACAGTTTTGTACATGTGATAGTAAATTAGTATAAAATCGCTAAAAGCTTATTTTTAATACTTTTGTAACTTTTGGCTTTTAAACAATTTATCTAAGCTCCCTAATGTTACTTAGGCATTATGACGGCATATAAAAAGAGGTAGTAGCATTACTACATATTTTTATATGGGTATTACTACGGTATTTATTTAGTTAATGCAAAAAAAAATACTATTTAAAGTAAAACCGGCATTATAACGGCATTAGTATGCTAAAAGCTTAATCATTTTTATATAAAATGGATATAGCAATTCCATTACTATAAATAATGGATATAGTATTTTAAAAATACATGGGCGGCCTAACGGCATAATTATGAATAATTCATATAATATTTTTGTAAAATTTTGGCAGAGTAACAACATTAGTATAACTAATGTTTAAAAATGTTTTAAAACTTTGGGCAGCGTAACGGCACATTTATGGAACATCTAATTAAACTTGGGCATTATAACGGTATTTTAATAATTTAAATAAACAATATATAAAGATGAAGTTTAAAACTTTGTTTAAAGTATTTTCCAGATATAGAACTATGCATTTAAAGTAAAAATAAAAACTTATAACTTTAATCACTTACCTAGAAAAGCCACGGATTGCGATTTCGTTTAAAAACACAGATAATCCCTTTGAAAACGCACTCCCAAACGGGCCCGAAGTCCTCTCGCTCTCTCTCTCTCTCTCTCTCTCTTTTCTCTCTCTCTCTATTCGGTTTGAAAGTAGGAAGAATGAAAGTGAATGTGCAAGAGGCTTCATCTCCTATTTATAAAACTTTTAAAGGCCAAGAATATCCTACTATTTCATTATTTACGGCTGAGGTGCAAAAGCAATCATATGCAATATGAAGGTTACACATACATACGTTTCATTTATTACAGAATATTATCTGCATCATACTCATTGCCATTCGTATAATCAATACACAATTTACTCCAATAGTGTGAAAGCCATTAAAGAGGGTGACGTGAGGCTAGGTGCAGCCCCTTTTTTTTTTTTTTTTTCTTTTGATTTTCGTCCAGCCACAGTGCTGGGTGGTTTGGACGAATTTTTGTCCCCTTCCCAAAATCTAAAAATCATGAAATTTGGAGGGTAGATAGAGGACTACGAGACGAGTATTCTAGCTTTTGAATCAGCCAAATCGGAGTTCGTTTGACCCTATTTTCATTATTTTTAATTTAGAATTTATTTACACTTTTCATTGTACTAGAGTCTAAAAGTGTTCCAATAGACTCCAAACTTTTACCATATGTTCTATAAACACTACGTATAGATAGAGAACTACGAGACGAGTATTCCGAATTTTGAATTAATCAAATCAGAATTCGTTTGACCCTATTTTAGTTTAAAGTTTATTTACACTTTCCATTGTATTAGAGTCTAAAAAGTATTCCAATAAACTCTAAATTTTTACCATATGCTCTATAATTACTCATGAAGTCCTTATAATCTTCCTATATGTACTTATTGTATTATTGTTTGGTCTTAAATTTCATTTTAAGACTGTCTTATTCGTGAAATCTGGGGCGCTACAGCTGGAACCCGGTCGGGACCGGCCAAAGACATCAACAGGACCCGCTCAGGACATTGCTGGGACCTAATTGGGACGTCACCGGGACCCAGTCGGGACGTCGTCGAGATCTGGTTGGGACATCATCGAGACCTGATCGGGACATCGCCGGGATCCACATAGGACATCACCAAGACCCACCTGGGACATTTTCGAGACCTGCCTCGAGACATCGTCAGACCCAACCAGGACTTGGCTGGGACCGCCTGAACCCAATCAGGACTCGCCCAGGACATCTCCAAGACCCGACCAAGACACTGGCAGGATCCGCCCGAGATAATTTATATTAATTTTTTAAAATTGTGCATAAAAAATAATTTTTATAGGTTAATATGATTGGTTGAAAATATAAAAAATATTTGCGATTTTTCGTACACGCCAAACACCGAAAAATGTTTTCGACAAAAATCATTTTCCTAAAAATCAATTTTCCTGAAACTATTTTCCGACGGAAATCATTTTACGTCGAAATAAACAGGGACTTAAGAAAAGCATATTTCCTATAATTATCTAGAAGAAACTTATTTTTTAGGCTTTTTCGTTAGGGCTGAAAAAGCGGTAACCGCCTGAAACCGCTAACCACCTAACCGTTAACCGCACAACCACCTTTAGAGGCGGTTGGAAAAAACTGCTAAGCCTCTATGGCGGGGTGGTTAGCAGTTTTGGGGTAGGCTGTTCGCAGTTATAACTGCTAACCGCCTACCCATATATATTAAATGTTTTATATAATAAAATATATACAAAATATATATATATATATATGCACAGAAAGACGTCGTGTGCTTCTAGGGTTAAAGGTTTTATACTTCTTTTTCTTTTCAGTTTTCACCTCTAGCAGCGCCGCACACCACATTTCATTTTTCTCATCCTCTCGTCTCTCTCATCTCCCTCTCTCGTCTCCCTCTGTCTTAAACCATTAGGGTTAAAGGTTTTGGAGGAAGAGTAGCGCCGCACACCACAATCTCCGGGCCCTTCTCAATCTGCGGTCGTGAAGATGAACTACTACGGACCCTTCTCAATCTTCGCCTAAGGTGACACCAACCACATCCTCGCCTTCCATCCAAGAAGCGCTCTCCAGCATTGATCTTCAGATTCTCTTAGATCTATGATTTTTGCGTTGCTTTTTCTTTTTTGTGATTTTGGATTCTAAACGATATGTTGTGAGTGTAGTTTGATTTAGATTTTATATTCGCTTGCTTGTTTGTTTTAAGATCTCATGTTTTGTGTTCGATTAGAAATTAGGATTGATCTTTAAGATCTTTTGTGGCATGATCTTCGTCCTTGTTTAGAAACTTCCTAACTAAGCTTCCGTTTCGTCTATGAATGAACCCTAATTTTGTAAATTAGGGTTAAGATTTTGTGTTCTGTGATTGCGATGATCTTCCGTCTTTGGTACTTAGAGTACTAGTATCAGATGTCCTATAATTGGTTCCCTTCCCTAAATATTGAAAAAATTTGAAAAAACTTACAAAAAGGTAGCTGCTACTGATACCCTAAAAGATAAGTCTCCTTCCCTAAACGGTTGGGTAGCTACAGTGCACCCAAGGTGCACTGTAGCTACCCAATGCATTATTATAATGCTTAAAAAAATGACATTCTCTCTCCTCTCATCTCCGCAATCTCTCAAACCCATTTCTTCTTCCTCTTGCAGTCTCTCAAACCCATTTCCTCTTCCCATTTCTTCTTCCTCTTGCAGTCTCCCAAACCCATTTATTCTTCCTCTCACAGCACCGAAGCAACCCATCTCCCTCATCCCCTCAAAATCTTCTTCTTCCACAAAATCTTCGACCCATAAAATTCAACCACAAAATCCAACAAAATGTTCAACCCAAAAACCATCAATGGAGGAGAGAGAGAGAGAGAGAAATTGAGAGGCTCTGTTCCTTGGAGGATTGAAAGCAAAACCCAAAACACATCTCATATTTCAATGGAGAAGAGAGATTGAGTGAAGATGCAGGAGAGAGAGAGAGAGTAGAGAGAGAGAGAGAGAGAGAGAAGACGCAGTCACGTAGGAGATGGAGGAAGACGCAGACAAGAGAGAGAAAAGAAAAAGAAAAAACAAAAACAAAAAGTTAAAGTTAAAAAAATATTATTTTAATGATATAGGAAAATATTAAGAGAATCTGCTATAAGGTATTTTTTTTATAGGGAAGTAAAAAATAATTTTGTTTCCTAAATTTAGGGAAAATGGTTGGGCATCTAATAGCAATGCTTACATCGACCTTTCACCTTTTTTGAAAAAAAAAACAAAAAACAAAAAACAAAAAAAATTAACTAATATATTGCATGGGCTTATTGAGCTGATTAGTGCTAAAGAATGCACCCAAAAAAAAAAGGCCCTAAAAAGGCCCAAAAAATGGTAAAAACGTTTAAAGTGAGCCCAAAAAAAAGGCACAACACCAAAAATAGGCTCAATTTATCAAAAGTGGTTATAGCGGAGCGGTTTATTACATAACCGATAATCGACTTAGGCGGTGCGGTGGCTGTTAGTATTTTAGAGTATTACGGTTGCGGTTACGGTTACGATTACGATTACGGTTATAGTCAATAATCACTAACCGCAACCGTCTTTTCAACTCTACTTTTAGCATCTTTTTTCATGTCACAATTTGAGTCTTCCCTTAACATACTCTCTGCTTCTTAAGATGTTCTCATCAAATTGAGGCATGTTTCTTCAACTTGATTGCCACATTTTCACCTTGCAATGATCTGATATATCCTTGTATTCAAAAATTGGTTGTACCATATGCTTTATCAGTAAACTCATCTAGATGCGCTCTCCCTCCAAATTCCGGAATATCAACTTTGTGTCGAATCCTCATTGAAATTCATAATTCCTTCGAAAACAATTGGATACGGGGCTATGATCGATCAAGATGAAAGGGATTGATCTCTTCTTCCTCATCATTTGAATGTTCCTCCTGCGATCCATGATTCAATGCATCATGTCTTGAAGATGTGCCACTTGTTGTTGAAGCTGTTGCACTTATCTTCGCAATTCTTCATTCTCATCGTCACGAAGATCACAGTCATGGTTTGGCCACTACAACAAGCAAATCTAAAAGCTATTCTCTCCTCTACTGGTAACTCAGGGCAGGTACATACTACACTATAAAGAGATCATAAACACTGTAATTTTTTGGAATGATATACAGAGGCCCATTTTTTTTATTGGATAGAGATACATAAAGGCCCATACGGACAAAAATCTACAAAATTATCGAACCAGTGCCTACAGGTTTAGCAGGATGGAAATGGGAAAACATATAGCCGAACCAAGACCACAAAGGCTTGCTTTTGTGAAGGCTTGCTTTTGTTTCTTGTTTTCTTTTTAAGTATTGGCTTTTGTCTGTTTATGTTGGCCATTTATCATGGTTTGCTTTTGAAAGTCATAAGCCTTGCATCGTTTGATTCGTTTTACACAACCTCAAAACCATCCTTCTAGGTGTTCCCTCAGGCATGTTGATAAAGTCAAACCGCTTACAACCTTAAAGTTTGTTTGGCAATTAGAAATAAATAAATAAATAAAGCTTGTTTGGGAAAACAAGAATGTCTATAAAAAGCGCCCAAAAAAAAAAAAGCTTCTTAAAAAAAACTTCATTTTTAAGCTTTCTCCAAAACACAATTTTTAGAACAAATAAAGCATTATCCATTTTTGAATGCCACAACTTTTTATATACTAAAGGCACATTTTAAACT
The DNA here is from genome assembly GCA_900184695.1 of Betula pendula. NCBI lineage: Eukaryota > Viridiplantae > Streptophyta > Magnoliopsida > Fagales > Betulaceae > Betula > Betula pendula. Next base: position 159,672 of record FXXK01000615.1, on the reverse strand, counting down.
CTTTTAACGCAAACTCAAACATTCTCTTAGTCCAGGTCGTGTACCAAATTCAATTTAGTCAGTGAAGGAATAAATGAAAGAATGAAGACCAAGCTTGCAAGCAGTGTTAGTAAATATGGCACCAGCATCAGAAATGACCCACTTAGTTCAAGGGCCAAAGCCCTCCATGTCCTTATCACCAGAGTATAGGAAAAGCAAAATCATATAACAAAAAGCATCTGCAAAACGAAAGCACTCAAAAAGGCCTGCAGAATTTTCACACGCATGGTATGACAAAGCAAAGCAGGCACTGGTAAGCATTTACCACCTCAAAGTTGTGTATTTCCTGTTAAAACTCATAGCCCTCCCAACTTTAGCAGATGACCCAAATTTCTATGATGGAACCCAAGCCAAGATAACAAAGACTACTAAGAATTGGAAAGCTTTTCCTTGAATAGGCGTGGAATCACTTCATGCGCACTGATGTCGAGAACCTCTGGATCCCTGAAAAAGGAACTGACATTAAGAATCCCATATGTTTCAACAAGAAAAAAAAATGTCCAAAAAGGAGTGTATCAATGTTACTTAATTGGACACTGAAAAATTTGACCACAAAGTTCAATACGAAATATCATTGAATGATTATGATAACTAAAGAAGAAGAACAGGACAAGCATGGTGCCATGTTTCCTTGAAAGCAGTAGCTGATATCCTGAAACTCAAAAAGAAGCCAATCTTTTGGGAGCATGAACACCATTAGAAAAAGACTCTTTTTCACTTCTTAATCCTCCTTTCCTAAAAGCAAAAGGAGTCATTAGTCCATGAAGTTGGGGGGATGATAGGGATCAGTATTAAAGCTCCACAAGTGGGTTAAAAAACCATCAAATTCCACCAAGGTAGAGATAAGAGCATTGCATGTGAAGGACCTGCCAGTCCGGAATGTTCAATCAAATCATTGGCACCAAACAGTAATACACGTTCCTTAAATTGATACTAGTAGTATAAATTAATTTAATTTATTGAAGAAATAGTATTGTCTATAACAAGTGTTGGCCATGACACATTCAAGGGAACTGCTATTGAAATATTTTCCTATCCCTTAAACTCACTTTAGCAAATTAAACTACTTTAGCTTTAACCTATATCCAATTATCAACAACACTTTTAATGGATTACATTGAATGCACAAGAGACAGAAGGAGAGAAACCTGCACAATGTTTGTCCCATTTCATTGGAGCTCGGAATAAACCATAGCTTTCGCAGGGATGGTGACTCAAATTGAACAAAGAAACCATCATGTTGCCCATGTTTCCACTTTCTTGATCCTTGACCTTTCCAGACCTGTAAAGAAGTGTTGATACCCGTTGTCAATTACACCTTCAATTTCTAGATTGAATCATGCTTTTCTTTTTAATTCTTTTATTTCTAAAAATAAAAAATTTAAAAAAAATTAAAAAAGATTTTCCTTTTAGTCTCCCCTAGGCAACTGAATAAGTTATCAGTAGTTATTAAATCCAGATAATGGTAAATAAAATAGAGCAAGTTCATAACTACCTGCCTGATCTTCCAACAGTCTTTTTACTTAGAACTGTTAGCCATATTCTGTATAGAGAGTGTGAACTGAAATGCATCATGTGAAATATTCTTTTTGGCTTTTCCCCGCAGGCAATTATTAGCCATAACTGTGTTATTAGGGGAAGGAGGAGTTCAAAATTATAGGAATACTTGAGCCCAAATTTATGGTAAGACTTCCAACAGAAGTTACCAATTAATCAGTTGGCATTTTCATTTGCACACATTTTTAAAGCACTTTCTATGCAGTGCCGACTGAACAGCAAAACAAATGAAAAAAGGTAACAAATAACAAACCCTGCAGTAAAGCAATTTCATTAAAACTAAAGTTGACACATCTTGAGACAGCTTAAATTAGCAAGCATCTGCATGCCTAATTATTTACAGGGAGGGTATCCAGCTTGTCACATGATCATCATCCCTGTCTGCTCAAAATTCATGCCCTGAAGAAGTTAAGAGTTACCTGCGGGTAAGATATGATACTTTTGGGAGTCACCAAGCAAGCTGCTCTAGAGAAAGAATCATCCGCATACTGCCTAAGAAAAGAAGAACAGTTGCTGTGTGTATGGGGTGATTCAAAGGCCTGGCACATCGACAATATAAAAGCAATGAATTAAAATAGGTAAGAAGGAAATAATTAACAAGAACGGAACAAGTGAGTTTACTCATACAAGCTGCAAATGACGGACCAAAGAGAACATGCATTTAAATGTTAGAAATTTACTGCTTGATAAGAGCCACAAATTCAATTTAGTTGAGTGTACGACCTCAACAACATTTAAGGGGATCATAAAAACCAAATGAGGAGAAAATCATTTTCAACAAGAAGAATTATACATGCAAAACAAGCATTCACATACATCTCCTACCTTGTCAATATTCACATTTGGAGCGTATTTATCAGTCTGGGTCTTTTCCCTATCAAGAAGGAAGTAGACTCTTGGATCCACTTTAGAACTTTCATGCCACGATTTTACAGCTGTCTCCATTGTCTCAACAAGAAAAGAAAAAATGTCTTTCCAGCATTCTTCAGATCCATACTTTTCAGACTGCAAAGAGAAAGACCAATTTAATCCTCCTTATTTGGGAATACCGAACACAAATCCTACCCCAGGTGGTCCTCTGACAATCTCCACATAAGTAGCTGATAATAAAACTCCACATGAGTAGCAAATTCTTACCTGCATCATACAGCTCAGAGAATTAATATAACTGCTTTAAAAGAGAGAAGGAAAGATGGTAAAGCAGAACGCGAAGATCAAAGCAAACAAAAAAATTAGAATATATCACCATTTTTATGTTAGTAATAAAATTTTATTGTAGAAAAGAGAGCAAGTCAAATACTCTATCACCCTAATTGCGGAATAACAGAGGAAACAAGTAAAAATACACGAAGATGTGGAATATATGTTTGCGAACTACACTCACCATTTCCGATTTCAATTTATCCAAGTTCTTTTCCATATCAATATTCAATCTCTTGTTCTCCACTTCTTGAGCTCTCTTTTTGTCTCTCGACAACTGGGAAACCCTCTTGATCTTTCTTGATACTTCAGAACTTTGTGGATTGTATTGCAAAGCTGTTTGGAAGGTAGCTAAGGCCTGCAATATGTGAATAGGAACATCAGAAGCAAAATACCAAAATGTGTTATTGTCTAGAAGCTTCATTATAATAAAGAAATAAGTAACTTTAAGACATACATCATCATATTGTTCCATGGCCTCTAATATGCATCCTTTCCTGAAATATCCCTAGAGATGCATCAAAATATTACAGTTTCATGAAGAGATTAGGACATCAAGTACAATTCATATTAAATATACATTTACAAGTACCTTTTCCCACTGAGGTTTCAGTGCAATAGTTTTTTCAGCATCAGCAAGAGCTTTGTTAAGCTTAACCAACTGTAGAAATGCAGCAGCACGGTTGCTGGCCAACAATGGAACATTATAAAAGTGAAGATTGCTCACGAATATATACACATTCACATGCATGCACACCAGTACATATGTTCTAAATGAAACTACCGTTAAAGCAATAATAGTGCAATAACAAATGAATCTATATTCACAAACAAATTCCTCTGAAACATATGGCATTCGACTGCCAATTCTGTCAACACAATGTAAGTTCAGAGTGGTGTTTATCTTCCCATGCTACTTTTCACAATCTGCTATCTCAGCATCTGCATGCTCAAGCTTATTTCCATTTCATGTTTTGCAGACCGTCATGACTGCCCATCTAGATTCTAATCTTAGCTACCATTCATATCCTCCACATATTTTACCAAAGGTGTCTCATTAAATGCATAAATGTGACCAGGAAAATGAATGTTGTGACGCATGAATAATGAACTATAGACAGCATGCTCAAAATACACATGGTGGAGTAGGCCTGTTCAAAAACTACACACCATGAGGGATCTACCAAATCTGAATCATGCACTAACATCATATTCACACTCCATAAGAAGTCGACAAACCAATTTAAAATATCTCCTCCCCATTCTCCCCTCCTCTTCAAAAGCATTAGAAAGCTCAATTTACCTTCAGAGTAACATCTTGATCTTGGCCAATTGTTTGATACTCATGGTGATTGCCTATATCAAATAGAAGCTATCCAGTTCTTGGAATTACAAATTCAAACAAATTACATAATTCATTGCTCATAACCACGCACCGATAACTTAACAAATTAATTAATTGGGCTTGACTGAATACTTTTCCTTTCAACCAATTCAACATGAGATCTTTTTATGAGTTGCTTGATGCTACCAATCTACTTATGTCATAAATTTGCTCAAAAAGCACAAAAAAATTCACTGTTGCTTCATCAAAGTCTGACTATTTTGAACGGGAACAAAAGGTCGCCCATGCTCCAACAACAAGGAACTACAATTATTGCAAACTCTCAATTATGAACAATACTTGCGTCTCAGCTCACATGAAAAGACCATGTTTTAAAGACATTAATGCCACACCGACCCAAAAATTCAACAACAGCTCAAAAAGACCCACAGAATGTTACACTCCTTCACACCCATTGACAAACATCATACAAATAAAAAGTCTGCAGTGTCTCCTTACAAAGTTCAAATGAGTAGACGAATGACAAAGACAAACAAAAACCCATTTAAATTTTCAGCATACCTAAAGCATCTAAACTGATATCCCACGAGACACATGAAGCTTAAACCACAGAGATAAAATACACAGTAAAAAATAACCGAAAAAAAAATACAAGGAACCGAGAAGCAACCACCCATTTGACTCAATCAAGTTAAACTGTGCAACTTAGAAATCAAAATCCCATTTTGACAAAGGCATCAAACTTAATAACTACCACTATGGAGATAAAATGCACAGTAAAGAGAATCCCCCCCCCCAAAAAAAAAAGAACCGAGTAGCAATTACCCATTTGAATCAATCAGGCTAACTGTGCAACTGACAAATCAAAATCACATTTTGACAAAGTTATCAAACTTTAATGCCTAATGCTAATATTTTACTTTTTTTTTAAAAAAAATGCTCATTTTTTTTATGGGTACCTGTACAGAGTGGGGTTAGAGGGGTCAAGCTTGATGGCCTGTGTGTAGAGAGCAGCGGCTTTGAGGTAATTCCCTCCTTTGAAAAATTCATTGCCTTTATCTTTCAGAGATATCTCCTCCCCAGTCCCAGTCCTATCACCTCCTTCCAAAGAGGTCGCCGCACCTGATTTTGTCTCTGTTGCTTCAGTCATTGTTGTTGTCCTTCTTCTTCTTCAACTGGAAAGGATAAGATTACGGTTCTAGCAATTGCTTCGGTTTTCTTTGAGGTTTGGGGTTTGAATTGCTAGGGTTTATAGCTCAGCTGTGCTTGGTTTTGTGTGTGTGAGGAGGGTCCGAGGGGGGGTTTCTCTCAAATGGTGAAGGAACAAGGGTAGTGATACGATGCGTTTTAGTCCTTAAGACCAACACTTTTTGTTACAGTACAAGAAAGGAAAAGGAAAGGATACACTTATTTTTTTTTTCTTTCTTTAAGTTAATTGAGACCATAAATTCAGGCCCAACAAAAAAAGGCCATGAAAAATGACTAATTCCAAGCCTTTGAATGTACTAGAAATTGGATAGCTTTCTAACAAGGGTTAATGAAACCGAATAATTCAGATTGTGTCGATACAGTTAACCGCATGCCAGAACATTAATCGAGAGTACCTGCAAGAAAAATGAAAAATTAGCAAAAATAACTTGTCGGGTGTGCCAACCAGAATAATTTTGATGTTTAAGGCCGACGTAAAATAATTTTTGCCGAAAACATTTCTTGGTATTTGACACGCACTGAAAATCTCAAATATTTTATTATATTTTCAACCAATTATATTAACCAAAAGAAATTATTTTTTATGCGCAATTTAAAAAAATTAATATAAATTGTTCCAGACGGGCCCCGACGGTGTCCCGAAAATATCTCAGGCGGGTCCTGACTGTATTCGGGCAAGTCCTGAAAATGTCCGGGTGAGTCCTAGTGATGTTCGGGGCGGGTCCTAGCGATGTCCTGGGCGGATCTTGAAAATGTTCCAGTGCGATGTCCTAGGTGGGTCTCGAAAATGTCTCAGGCAAGTCCCAACGATGTCCCGACCAGGGCCCGACGATGTCCTGACCAAGTCATTGTGACATCCTAATGTTGTTCCGAGCAAGTCACAAAAATGTCTCGAGTGGATCCCGAAAATGTCTAAGGCGGGTCCCGAAAATGTCCCGGGTAGATCCCAAAAATGTCCTGAGCGGATCCCCGTGACATTCCGGGCGGGTCCCAAAAATGTCTCCAGCAGGTCTTAGTGATGTTCCGACTGAATCCCGAAAATATCCTGGGCACGTCCTCGTGATGTCCCAAAAATGTCCCAGTTAGGTCTCGAAAATGTCTCGTGTGGGTTCCAAAAATGTCTCGGGTAGATCCCAAAAATGTCTCGGGTGGATCCCTGTGATGTCCCAAGCGGGTCCCGATGACATCCCGAACGGGTCTCGAAAATGTCTCGGGCGGGTCTCACTGATGTCCCGAGCGGGTCCCGGTGAAATCCCAGGCGGGTCCCAAAAAGGTCGTAAGCAGGTCATGGTGATGACTTGAAAATGTTCCGAGTGGGTCCCGAAAATGTTTCAGGTGGGTCCCAAAAATATCTTAGGCAAATCTCGAAAATGTCTCGGGCAGGTCTCAGCGATGTCCCGAGCGGGCCCCAAAAATGTCCCAGGTGGGTTTCGAAAATGTCCCGAGCGGGTCTCGAAAATGTTTCAGGCGGGTCCCAATGATGTCCCAAGCGGGTCCTAGCGATGTCCCGATCGGGTTCTAACGATGTCTCGGACAGGTCTCAAAAATGTCTCGGGCGAGTTCCAACCGGTCCTGGCAATTTTCTAGGCAGGTCCTAACAGGGTCTTGACAATGTCCCGAGCCGATCCCGACCGGGTTCCAGCGGGGTCTAGTAGTGCTTTGGCTGTGGTCTACCAATTTGAGAATGTGACGCTCAAACTCGAAAAATGGTTTACGGTTTTAAAAATGGGAAACCATTTTACAGAAATTAAAAAAGATTTTTCGGTCAAATTGAAAATAATTTCCGTTGACTATCATTTGTAGCCCCACCAAACACCTAAAAACATAAAAAATGATTTCTGAAAATCATTTTTACGTCGAAACAAAGGGAGCCTAAGTTTTGAAATTTTCAATGAGCTATGAAAATTAAGGAAGAAGAAGAAGAAAAAAAAAAAAAAAGAGAGAGAGAGAGCTTGAAATACCTAGTATTATAAAGAAATGAGGGTACATTTGGGTGTTCGATTTTATTCAATTCTATGTTAACTTTACGGATACCGTGAAGAAAAAAAATTGAAATTATATTTGAATAATTTAGAAAAGATATTTGGGTAAATGAATATATTTGAAATTTGTAAAATTAAAAATAAATAAATAAATTATATTTAAATTCTTTTAAAAAAAATGAAGGAAAAAAAAAACTTAGGTGGTTCCAAACCACACCCGAAACATTTGGGGGTGGATGGATCATTATGTTGGGTGTTTAAAGTTGTCTCAATGTATTGTAGCTTTTTTTTTATATAAAAATAAATAAAATAAAATTCCTCCTAATCATCTGCCACATGTCATCTCAATATTAGCGTTCCCTTTGCAGCAGAAAACACCACAATCCCATGTACGCTTCTAGGATGCCTTACCTAATGCCGAGAACCAAGGGACGGTTATTGATGTGGCATTTGTCTAGTGTGGGAGTTAAGTTTTCTTCTTGGACTCTTTGGATAGAGTAATTATATATGTCACCCTCCATGTTTATCTTGTGTCAATCAAAAGTGACATAACTTTTAAAATTACCATTGAATTTATAATTGATTATTATTAACTTTTGATCTAATAGTGATTTTAAAAGTCACATTATTTTTGGTAGATACAAGGTAAACATGGAAGGTGACTTGTATTATTACTCCTTCAGATATAGTGCCTCATGTATTGGCCTGGTGGCCTTGGATCCAACTGGCTTTGATCCGATGGACCCCTACTAAATGGTCCATCAACTCCTCCCCTCTCAAAAATTTTCACAACTTAGAGCACTAGCTATAGTTTCTCTTCAACTTCATTTTCTTTTCTAGTGTAAGAAAAATTGTTAAAAAAATTAAAAAACAAAACCCGTGCAGTTGCTTCCCTGGGTATGTTTGGCAAAGGGTTGGATTGAAATTTGGAAGTTTTTGAGTTTTGATACGATATAAAGTAAAAAAAATGTTGTAAATTAAAAAATGTTTAATGTGATATAAAAAGTAAAAAAAATTGTTAAAAAATTATTGATGGAATATAAATTGTTATACTTTTTTTTTTCCAACCACAACTCCTAAATCTAAAGAAAGTGCACAATTCCCAATGAAAGGGATGAGGTTTGCCTATGCAAGGAAATGTTCTGGATTGGTCTTCGGCTTCCTATAGGTTATATCCATTGATAAGTTGTGAAGAGTTTAACCATGAATAATCTTTTAGAGCATTCACAGCAGACTCTCTATATTTTGTTCTATTCCTTAAATTTAGGGAATAGTTCAAGAAAAACACAAAAAGTCATCCACAGCAGTTACCCTATATTTTTTCTATTCCTTATGAACACTACAGTACAACTCAATGCATTGAGTTGCACTTTAGCTTCCCAATGCTTATTATAATCACAAAAATTATCTTTCTCCTCTCACAACTCTCTATGCACGCGTCTTGGCTCCTTGCTTCTTCTTCTTCTTCCTTCGTTCCAAGCTAGAAGATTGCGCTGATCAGAGAAGAGAACGACACCGATGGCTGCAAAGGCATTCTCCTCTTCTGGAGCTCTTTCTCAAAAGACGGTTTCAGAGGCCTTGAAGCTAAATCAACCGGAAGCTCCACGTACAGTTTTGAAGCCAAAATACCAGATGAGTGGCTTAGTTCTGATTCCCTCTTCGATTATTCAAGTGGCTCATTTTTGCATTGGGAACGAATTACGAACCAGACAATGCCCACCAACAGATGAGAGAGACCCATTGGAGATTCAGACAGAGACGAGAGAGAGACAGAGATGAGAGGGAGAGAGACGGAGACAAGAGACATGCAGACGCGAGAGAGAGACAGAGATGAGAGAGAGGAAGAGACGAAGACAAGAAAGATGCAGATGAGAGAGAGAGAGAGAGAGAGAGAAAGAGAGAGACCCATTGGAGATCTAGACGGAGACAAGGGGGAGAGAGACGGAGACGAGAGAGAGAGACATAGATGAGAGAGGGAGAGACAGAGACAAGAGAGATGCAGACGAGAAAGAGAGAAACCCATTGGAGATCCAGACGGAGACGGAGACGAGAGAGAGAGAGAGAGAGAGAGAGAGACGGAGATGAGAGGGAGAGACAGAGACAAGAGAGATGCAGACGAGAGAGAGAGAAGACGAAAATGAGTATCTAAAAAAAAATGTTAAAAGTAAAAAATATTATTTTAATAATTTAGAGAAGTGATTAGGGAATCTATATATATGAGTATGGGTATAACAATTTTTTTTTTTTTTAATACAAGTGTAATATATCAAATATAGTTTTACCGTACAATGCTGAATTTTTTGGTAGGTGCATGTCTTTTCAATGTATTGAACTTTCCATGTAATTTGATAGTGAACTCGCCTTTATTTCATTCATATGTCAATATATATGACATATGTGAACAAATGGAATCTTTCTTCCTTTATTGCTTTGCAAAAGCACAGGGTGATGCCTACTTCTTACCTCCAAATGACTTCATTATTATTCAATCAATAAAGGGTATGAACTTTTTATGTGTATGTTAGAGCTAGCGAAGGTAATTAATAGTTATTAATTAGTTGATGTTTTCTAAAGAAGACCAAATTTGAACAATATATTTTGTTATCTTTTGTCCAAAGTTATTTCAAGTGTTAGAATGTTCCTCGACATGAAGACTTTTTGATAATCGTTTTGTTACATTAATTGCTTATTTATATGTCTGTTTCACATAACAAGTGTGATTAGATAATTGATACCAAAAAATTAAAATAGTAATTGGCCAAAAAAAACCAGTTGGCACTTTTTTAAAAATAAAATATAAAAAACACATTATTTATCATCATCAACAACATAGTCTTTGCTAATGTGCATATCATCAGCGAAGACTATGTATAGCCATCGCTAATGTACATATTATCAATGACGACTCCGTAATGTCATCACTGATAACTTGATAATAGCAAAACAAAAAAGAAAGTTGCTTCGTGTTAGGTATTTATAGTGACAACTTGTATTAATGCTATTAATAACAACTTTGAGAGTCATTGCTAATGAGGTTTTAACAAAGGCACAAATATGACAACCCTAATATTGATGACATTAAGGCTTAGCGACGAATTTTGGGAGCCGCTAAAGACCATATTTCTTGTAGTGTTTACAAGTAAAATTAATCTAGATATATATAGAATATTATTCTCATTTCTCTTTAACCTCAAAAATATAATTTCAAAGAATAGTAGTAAAAAGACAAAAACCTTTACCAAGTCTCACATTTCTTATAAATTTACAAAAAAAAATAAAATTGTAGTTTCGATATTTTCTTCCATCTAAAAAAATAACTAATTGAAATTCCTTTTTTCTCTTAGTTTTCGTTTTTTTCCTTGTGTCGATTACCACCAAAATAATAATGATCAGAAAAAAAGGTTGACTTAGGACCACCGACACAAAACCTATGCGTATGTTTAGGTTCAGCACTTTGCTTTCCCATTTGTGCCAATCAAAATCAAGTTTAGTGCTGGCCTAGTGTTCTTTACTGACTTTCCGAATATAATTACCCCATATTTCTCAAATTTCATCTAATCTCATTATTTTTCCTGCATTATGTTGAATCTGATATTGGTTTAGAAGTTGTTGACAATAGCTGACAATAGCTGACATTATCCTTTTTTTTTTTTTTTGTGATCTTATCTTAGTCATTCGGTCTAAAGAGTTTGGTACTATTTGACTTTAGAGAGATGACATTCTAGAACTCATGTATTATCTTATTTTCTAATCATTATTATTTTTAAATTGATTTATCATGTAGTGTCTGTATCTCAAAAGATTAAGTTTATAAGAAATTATAGATTTAATTATTTAATTAAAACTTTACCATACTCTCTTACATCTAGGTTAAAATTTAGGAACTCTATTATAATACCATATTAAATCATTACTTATTTCAAAAATTTAAACTTATAAAAAGATAATAAATTTAATAATTTAATTAATACTTTAACAATAATATTTGCTTTAACTTACCATTTGAGATAACGACATAAATATTTAAGCTCATTTACATAGATCGCTTCATTTATATTTTGCTATACCCGTGTGATTAGATTCCTCTTCGGTCTGAAATTAATTCATACTAATTTGCATTTGTGTGGTATAACTTCGATTACTTGTATTATACAATTTATCCTTTTTCTTCTGTTTATCTTTTTCTGTTTTTTTCTCTTGCAACCATCATTGAGTTCATTTGTCTCTCTCTTTCTGTAACAATCATCCACCAGCAAAATGGGTGTAAATTAATTTAATTTCAAATCATAAGAAAAGAAATCAGGGGTCTTAATTCAAACATGCATGCTTGAATGGACCATGCAGCTGTGAGTCTTACTGATATTTGTCCTGCTAGGAGACTTTAGTCTTTGCATGTGAATCCTAGGTGAAATTTAAGAGGATGGAATTCAACAAGTTAAGGTATAATGTTAGCTTGGAAAAATGGGTTAATAAGGGTAAAAATTGTACTCACGTGTAAATGTGTTGAAAATTTGATATTCTAAGTTCTAACCCAAAAGTAAAAGGGGGGTTCGTCTGAGATATATATACATGCCCCCATGGAGAAGAAGCCAATGGATGTGGTACCTTACGAAAATATTAAAATATAAATGAAATGATTATATTTATCCATTCTTATAAACTTAATTAAACTTTTATAATAAATAATAGTTTAACATGATATTAGAATGTCATAAGTTTTAATCTTGTTTCTGTTGGGGGAATGGTTTTTTGGGGTTTGAAGTTGGTGACCAGCTCATTCAAAACACCGACAGATCTTTCATCTTGCCTTCAAACGTAAGCTTAGTCCAACTCATTGTTGAATAAGCAAATCCAAGTTGTAATATTAAATGCTTTTCTAAAACTTTCAGAGCCATTTACCTCGTCAATTAATGCATGCAATATATATATATACATGACAGAACTATATTGGATATACTGTATACAACAACCAGCAGTATCTTCATTACAGTCGTCGGTCATAATCTCATTCTGAAATTCCAACCACCATCACATATATATTTGATGATATTCATAGTCTATAATACTGGTAAAGCCTTTTGTGGATAACCAACCATGCATGATCCTTAAAACTTGAACAGATTCCCTAGCTAGGCTAGGCCCACTGGTGGTCCTCTGCTTTTGTAAAATACTAAAGTCGATTAAGACAATGCATCTAATGAGTGAAAAATCAGCCTAAAAAAATCCATTTCCCAATTCATTATTTAGAGGGCCAGCATTTAAAAGATGACTTAACAAAATTAATTTTCTTATGGTACCTGCAGCTTTCACATTTTCATTACCTCTAGTAGGGGGAATATCATATCAGTGTTCAATCCAGCCAATATATATTATAATTTGTTGAATAAGCCTTCCTTGAACCAATATAATAAACAAAATAGGGCAAAACCGTGTTTTTGGTAAGATCTGCTACCAAATTCCTTTCCAACTTTCCACAAGAACCAAATTAAAGGTGCCTATTTTTACCATATGCCAGACAGTGAACCACGCAAGAGAAGAAAAGCATATAAAATATACAAAGAGGTTAAGTGAGAACATTCTTCTTACCTTCATAATTATCAATAAAGTCAAATTCCAAATACAAAATGAAACTGATGGATCATGAGACAAAGTCAAGGTTTGATTAATCATTTTACCTTTCACAATATCTTTAATTCCCCTTATATAAGTCTCTGTTGAGTACCCTTTGATGGCACATATTCTTCAAGATGAAGAACAAACAGCTCCTCTGGGGCATCCTCTGTATCATACTATTCTCCAAACCCTCTCACCAAACTTCTTACTCTCCTCCACCCTTTTCAAATCCTAGACTCCAAAAGGCTTACACTGCCCTCCAGGCATGGAAACACCGTATCACCTCCGATCCCAACAATTTCACATCAAGCTGGTGTGGCCCAGACGTCTGCAATTACACCGGTGTGTACTGTGCACCGGCCCCAGATGACCCCCACACCAAAACGGTGGCTGGAATAGACCTCAACCACGCCGACATCACCGGTTCGCTACCGGAAGAGCTCGGCCTCTTAACCGACCTTGCCCTCTTCCATTTAAACTCCAACCGCTTCTGTGGCACTCTTCCTACTACCTTTGGCAACCTCCGTCTTCTCCATGAGCTTGATATTAGTAATAACCGATTTTCAGGGCAATTCCCTTCAATCCTTCTTTGCCTGCCTTCACTCAAATTCCTTGATATCCGATTCAATGAATTCCACGGTGACATTCCATCCCGCCTTTTCGACATGAACCTCGACGCTCTGTTCATTAACGACAACAAGTTCCAATCATCGTTACCAGAAAACATAGGTAACTCCCCTGTTTCAGTAATTGTTTTGGCGAACAACAACCTCAACGGCTGTCTGCCTTCGACTTTGTCAAACATGAGGAACACGTTGAACGAGATTATCATAAAGAACAGTGGATTAAGAGGGTGCGTGCCTTCAGAAATTGGGTTGTTAAACAGAGTTACAGTGTTTGATGTGAGCTTTAACATGCTGGTCGGTCCTTTGCCGGAGTCAATAGGGAAGATGGAGAGCTTGGAGGAGTTGAATGTGGCGCATAATGAGTTGTCCGGTGAGATTCCGGCGAGCATTTGCGCCTTGCCTAAGCTGGAGAACTTCACGTACTCGTATAACTATTTCTGTGGTGAGCCGCCCGTGTGCCTGAAGCTGCCGGAAAAAGATGACCGCAAGAATTGTATCCCAAAGAGGCCTTTGCAGCGGTCACCAAAGGAGTGTGCATCTTTTTATGCTCATCCTGTTGACTGTGGTGCCTTTGGCTGCTCAGCTAAAAGTCCACCACCGCCACCGCCTCCTCCTCCTCCTCCACCACCACCTCCTCCTCCTCCTCCTCCTCCTCCACCTCCACCTCCACCTCCACCACCACCTCCTCCCCCACCACCGCCACCGCCACCGCCGCCTCCTCCTCCCCCGCCACCACCGCCACCACAACAGTGGCAATGGCACCAACCCCCGTCAGTGCCTCATTATGATCGTCCATGACCAGCACTAATTTATGGACATAAACTATATCGTTATCATAGGAAGTTTCGTAGCTCCAAAAGATATTTTTGCTTTCTTTTTACAACTTTGTAACAAAAAAGATGAAATGATTTGAAATGATAGGACCTGATTTTCTATAGGGTTTTTGTTTTTTACTTGTTCATTTCTTCTTCTAAGTTTTATTCAATGCTGAAGTGACATAGCCTTTTGTATAATTGACATTAATTTGGTGCCTTTGTGCATTTTGTATATGCTTCACCAATCACACATAACATTATATATATATATATATAAAATAGCCTAATCGCGTGACATTCTATAGTTTCTACTTAAAAGTAGAGTATTTTTATAATTTCGAAAGGTGTAATGCCTTATTTCTATTGGAACTCCGAATATATAACCAATTGTGAATTATAATTACAACTATTTTACAAGAATATTATTTTTAAATAACTGTAACTCCCAATTATACAGTTAGTAAAGGCCGGTTGGCCGTTGTTAATAGATCATTTTTTAAATAATAGGCCTTTTAGGCTTCTTTTTTAATTTTGAGCTTTCTTTAAGACTCATATTTAGGGCCTATAAGCTCATGTTTTTTGTTATATATATAACCCACGAATATCAAATTCTTATATTGAGAACCAGCCCATATGCTTCTCACAATCTCCTCATATACTTAATACCTCTGATTTGGTCTCTCCTCATATGCGTTAATTGTACATGCCACGTGGCACTTTTTTTTAAAAAAAATAAAAAAATTATGGTATATTTATAGTCTAAAGTAATTATGCTACATGATACGTACAGTTGCACATGACATGTCAAACAAGAACTACATAATATTAATTGATTGGTTTGTCGTAACATACCGTTTATTAAATGAATAATAAGTTGACGGATGAACCTATTTGAAATTAAAAAAAAAAAATTAAAGATCCACTTATTGAAATTAAAAACCTAAAAATTAAATTAAAATTAAATGAAAACCTAAAGACTAGGTTTGATATTTCCCTAGTAATTATAATGCAACAAGCTTCACCAACTAATCACGTGATATTAGAGACAGATTAGGAGGAGGTATTAACAGAATCAGTCTCCTACTTTTCTTAAAATTCTAGAAGATGATGATATTGGTGTTTCAAAAGATGAAGCAAGCAAATAAATCTCAATCGTGAAGGCATCATATTTAGAGTCATAATTTCCTTGTAACTCTTTATTTGTTAATATATATTTCACATTTATAGAACAAAGCAAATATTATGCCAACAAACAAAAGTTACAAAAAAAATATTTATTAATATTAATATGCATGGTATGTCTAATGTATGGGATGCAATAATATCTATGTTATCTCTATGAATGTATATATTAATCACGTTATACTTATATAAATATTCAATAAAACTTATTAATAAGAAAATCATTTTCTTTTTATAATCTCAACTACACATTTTATGACAAATTTTGATGTATCTATTGTAGAAAATATTGCAATATCATAATAGTTTGTCTTTGTCGAGATCACTTTTGGTCAGATTTAGTTACATGTCTGGGTATACAAAAACATTGTAATGGACTCCTCAGCCGATGAAGCTAAAAGATATATTCACGTAAATAAATGAGTAATACCAAAAAAAAAAATATTTTTATCTCACAATTATTTCTAATGTCGATACGATAATTTTAACTAATTTGTGGATCAGTTGTTATTAAAATTACAACATCAGTATTGTGTAATAAAGATATACTTTCAAGCTTTACTTTGATGAGTGCGTTTGGTATTGTAATTTTGTAGACAAAAAATACAATTTTAAATCAAATCGCTAAAAATGGATTGTTTGAAAATGTAAAAAATTTTATGTTTTTCAAATTGCAAGCATTGAGGTGTTTTTTTTAAAAAAAAAACACACACAATTTTAAATGCCAAATTATAATTTTGCCAAACACGTAAGTACGTTTTTAAAAATCACATTTTCATATCGCAAATTTTAATATTGCAGTTTTTGAAAGCAAACCCAAACAGACTCTTAGTACACATAATATTACAAATGCAATGTAACCTAATGGGTTTCAACCCAAAATTTATGTGGCCTCAATACCCCTATCCTTTCTCTCCCAATCTTTTGTATTAAGATAAATGCTACACAAACTCTAAAGTTTACACTTTTAAATACTTACTTCTTGACATATTAGTAAAAATTATTATTAAATTTAAAATTTAATAGTAATTTATCCAAAATCTAATGGTGATTTTTAGTGCCACTTCAGGAAGTATGCATTTGAGAGTGTAAACTTGGGATAAAGATCTCCTACAATTTTTTTGAAATTATAGATTCTAAAATTATGTGAATTCAGGTCGTTCATTGAATCGAATGGCTTGAAAAATATTATTTATAAAAATATGGCATTTTACAAATGAAAATTGAGTATAAATTTTTATCAGGTTATCGGGCTTTATGTTGTAAAAATTTTTGGAGCAAAAACTGTTTTTTGGTTTTTTTAAAGAAGTAACATATTTACAAAAGTGAAGAAAAAGCTTTTTGAAATAAATTTTTTTTTTGGCTGCCTTGATAATATGACATATTTTTAGTAAGTAGCATTTTCAAGCCATTTAATACAAAAAATGAACAGAATTCACATTATTTTAGAATCTCAATTTTTTAAAAAAATTATAAGGAATCCTAATACGTAAACTTGAGAATTTATGCAGCATTTCTTTCCTTTTAATAGACCGCACAAAAGTCTAAAAAAAAAAAAAAGACCGCACAAAAGTGAACAAAAAAAAAAACAAAAGGACCGCACAAAAGAGTAAAAAGACCTTGCGTTCTAGGGCAGAGGCGATGACGGAACGACGTCGCTTGCTTATAAGGCTTCCTGCATCAGCTACATATACATAACGTGACAAAGTTACCCTCCCATCCCACCAAAATGACAAACCCACCCTCCAGGTACAACCACCCAAAGCACAAACTCCCAGATCCAAGACCTATATAATTACCACACAAAATTAGGGTTTTTGTGCTGTTAGAAGGGTTTGCTTCCCATAGCCGTCCTCGCTCACTCACCCTCCCTAAGCTCCTCGCACCTCCTCCAACCATGGCCGTCGGGTACTCTCTCTCTCTCTCTCTCTATGTACATGTGTGTGTGTGTAAAATGGCATACATGGATTTATGAGGCACTGATACATTGGTGTGTTTTATGGAACAGAAAGAACAAGAGGATTTCCAAGGGGAAGAAGGGAGGCAAGAAGAAGGCGTGAGTATTATCTTCTTATTTTTCATTCGTTTTCGTTTTTTCGTTTTTTTTTTTAAAGTATTTTTGTGGTATATATGTATGTATAGGGCTGATCCGTTCTCGAAGAAGGATTGGTACGATATCAAGGCACCTTCAGTGTTCGCTGTGAAAAACGTGGGCAAAACCCTCGTTACTCGCACTCAGGGTACCAAGGTGACTATTTTTTCCACTTTCATTTGTTTGTTTATTTGTTTATTTTTATTTCTCATTTTCTGGGTTCGGTGCGGTGTTTGGTTGCCAAGAAAATGTCAGAACTTTGGTTGAAATTTGGATCTGGGGTTTTTCCGTTGTCTTGTTAAGCTTTCTCTGGAGCTGAAGATTGAATTTTTCTATAGATGTTTTAGTTGACGCTTGCCTAATCAATTTATCGGATGTTTAAGTTTAACTGTTTGGCGGATTTGGGTTTGGCAGTGATCGTTACTTGAACCTTTACATGTTAAAATGGCCCAAATTAATTGATTAGATCTCTGTAAGTGTCGTCTTTGTGGTAGATTTTCACGAAGAAAGTTGTGAGCGATAAAAGTCTCTGGAATGTTTAGGAGAAAACTAAGGTTTCCGATTTTCCGTGTTGTCTGGTTGTCGGTTTCATTCAATTGCTCAGTGGAGGTTCTTGATTTATCTGTTCCAAAGTGTGAACTTTTTAGAGTGACTTTCTATCGCCTTCGTAACTTTTTTCTCATCAACCAAGGGTAATCATATTTTTAAATTTAGTAGTTTTGGGACGTTTTGCATTTCACATGTGATCCCTTGCAACGTTAATGTTTGAGTAGAGTGCCACTTGAATTTGTTCTTGAGGTGTTCAAGACTTGATGTTTCAAGTCCTCTTTGCCTTATCATTATGAGACTATGAGATTCTTAGAATATTGAAGTACCAATTTGCAGTGCCAAGAATGCTTGAGATAACTTGCTTTTATTGTTTTCCAGGAACACTTGCTGTTTTACTTTCCAGTGTTAGTTTTTATTATTACCTTATTGTTTCTTGCTCTTTTATAATTTATTTTTTCCCATTAAATCTGTATGTCTTTGATTCTCTGACAACTTTTGCTTTTGATACTTTGTAAAGTTTTGGAACGATGTCATTAAATTAATGAGATGGTACTCCCTAATGTGATTTTGCAGTGATACTGTTGTATTTTTTATTATGCTTGTTGATGGTGAACATATTTTTACTCTTCCACAACCTAAAAATTCAAAGTACTAAATACTTGACAACGGATCTTTACTTGTGTATGTTTGTAAATATGACCTCTGTTGTTTCTCTAACAGATTGCTTCAGAAGGACTCAAACATAGAGTCTTTGAGATATCAATGGCTGACCTTCAGGAGGATGAGGATCATGCTTACAGAAAGATCAGGTTGAGAGCTGAAGATGTTCAAGGGAGGAATGTTCTGACAAATTTCTGGGTATGATGAATTATATTGTTTCATCTGCTGCCAACATTTTTTTTTTGATGTTTCTAATGAAAAATCAAACATGCCCGCTTTTTTCTTATTTTCTCAAACATTTCAGGGAATGGATTTTACAACGGACAAGTTGAGGTCTTTGGTAAGAAAGTGGCAGACAATGATTGAAGCTCATGTGGATGTGAAGACTACTGACAATTACAGTTTGAGGATGTTCTGCATTGGATTCACTAAGAGGCGTCAAAACCAGGTCAAGAGGACCAGTTATGCCCAGTCCAGCCAAATTAGACAGGTGATATTATAGTATCATGTTTTGGCTAACTAGATAGTTATATAGCAATTTGTCAGCAGCTAGAGCAAAGATGGTTTGTTGTGTTACTTCTACTGTTTTGTTCTATTGACGTGTGATTGTGTTTGTTTCTTGTAGATTCTGATTTCTGTCTTTATTGATAGAATCAAGAGCATTGTGTTTGGCGTAAATGATTTGGTCTTATACTGCTTGATTAATGTAATAAATGAGAATATAAAAGAATTAGCAATTGAGCCAAATGATTGCATCCTTGGCTTATATCCTAAATGATCTGTTGCTCAATGTCTGTTTTCTATACATAAAAATTGGTTCTCAACTCCGTTTGGTTGAACTGCAAAGTATGCTGATGATTGTCTCATCATCTGAAATGCCATAATTTGATATATCTTTTTTCCTGCATAATACAAATAATGTTGCTTTTGTTTTGTTAGATCCGTCGCAAGATGAGGGAGATTATGATAAACCAAGCATCATCGTGTGATCTGAAGGAGTTGGTTCGCAAGTTTATTCCTGAGTCAATTGGCAAAGAGATTGAGAAGGCAACCACAGGCATCTATCCTCTACAAAATGTGTTTATTCGGAAAGTCAAGATCTTGAAAGCTCCAAAATTTGATCTTGGAAAGTTGATGGAGGTAAGCGACTCTCCCCTCCCTTTCTCCCTATATATTTATGACATGTTTGGTACGCGGAATGGTTATTCTAAGGAATAGCCTTTATTAAGAATATAATGAGTGTAGTGTATTAGTCTTAAATAACTATTCCAATAGCTATAAAGGAATGATTATTTATTCAATTGAAGGAATAGCCATTCCTCTTAAATTTAAGAGGAATGGTTATTCCTTCAATTGAAGGAATAACCATTCTATCATGGATATAAGAATAGCTATTATAATACTAATTCACTACACTCATTCCTTTCTTAATAAGGGCTATTCCAAGGAATAGTCATTCCGCGTACCAAAACATAACTTTCAGTGTGCACAACATCAAACCAGTTAATAAATTACATGCTGGGGCTTTCAAATTGGTGTCCTCTTTAGCAATTTCAAACTTTTGCAAATTAAAAACACTATGCAATGAAGGTTGTCCAAGAGTTAATTAAAGTTACTCTGTGAAGCCTGAGCATCTTAACTTAGGTTCTGAAGTTGTGAGGATGGTCGGATTTAGTTAACTCAACCCGTTTTGAATTATGAAGTTGCCTTCATGAAGCTACTTTGAAGCCCTGTACTTGCGGTTTGATATCTCTTTTTGAACATCAATATTATGTATCCTGCATCAGTATCTGTCCCCATGTCCCCATCTTTTTGGACCAGTTGAGCTCCACATGTAATTGTTTGTTGTTGTCTGTGTATGTAGGTTCACGGTGACTACTCTGATGATGTTGGCGTCAAGGTCGAGAGGCCTGCTGACGAGACAATGGCCGAGGTGCCTGCTGAACCAGTTGGAGCTTGAATGAGGGATTCTAAATGTTGCCTTTAGCTTTTTTTGTTTTTTCTTTTGGAAGTTATGCTGCTCGGTTTTTTTATGAAGAATTGGATACTCTAAAATTTCCGTATGTTCAAGCTATGAGAATTAGAATGGTTTTGTCATTAAAAAACACATTTTTGTCTGTTTAATTAAGGAGACACTTTATTATTTTCCCATCCAAATCCATCTGAAATGAGCATGAAATGCTTGTCTAGAGTAATATTGAATTCGGATGAGTTACATTTAACATCCACAATGATGGGTCTGCGTTTTGATTGAATGGATGAACTACTCATAGCAGTTGTGGTTGACGCGCGATGAATATAGATTAACCATACTGTCAGTCTATTGAATCAACTCTCTTCTCCTATGACATTGTTTCCATCACATGGATACCTGACATTGTTTCCATCACATGGATACCAGAAACGTGTGGTAGGTTCATTAACCTGGAATTCAATTGGATTTAGTAGCTGATATTGAAGCCAAGAGTTTTTGTTGTATGAAGGGATTGTTCTAAGAGAAATGCTACACATAAGACTACTTTTCTACACTTATAGATGGTTTTAAAATTATCATTAAATTTGTTATGAATTTTTATTAAATTTTAGGAAAAAATTATTTTTAGTCCTTAAGTTTTTATATGATTTGAATTTAGTCTTTGAGTTTCTACTTTCAAAAGTATGGTCTTTAAGTTTTGTCCAGATTTTAAATAGGTCCTTATATCACTTTTTCATCAAAATGAATAGTTTGTCATATATCACTTGTATCTCAATTCACATGCTAGTGTTTATATCAACACTTAATATCAATGTTATATCATTAAACGTCAATTCATTCATTAAAAAAAAAAAAAACCCCAAAAGACCCAACTTAAAAAAAATAACCATCTTCTTTGTCATCTTAATCTTCTAGATTTGTAGTATT
Source organism: Betula pendula (assembly GCA_900184695.1). Classification (NCBI taxonomy): domain Eukaryota; kingdom Viridiplantae; phylum Streptophyta; class Magnoliopsida; order Fagales; family Betulaceae; genus Betula; species Betula pendula. Next base: position 137,901 of record FXXK01000615.1, on the reverse strand, counting down.
AAAAGAAGAACCATTAACTTTGACGTTAATATAAACCTTGGCATGTCAAATGAGACATACATGACAAATAAAAAATCGTTAATTTTGACAGTTAAGTGATAGAGGGACTAATTTCAAAACTTAAATAAAACTTAAGGATCTTATTCTTAAAATTAAAAACTTAAGAACTAAATTCAAATCAAATGAAAACTTAGGGATTAAATATGATTTTTCCCTAAATTTTAATCCATTTAGTGGGCGCGAAAAAATAGGTGTTACACTTAGATGGTTTTAAAACTACCATTAAATTTGTTATGAATTTTTATTAAATTTTAATCCATTTAGTGAAAAGTGGACACAAAAAAATAGGTGTGGAGAAGTAAAAATATGCGTAGCATTACTTTTGCCTAATGCTCTACGGCCTCGGTGTCAAAGCTATCAAATTCCACCTGTTTGACAACTTTGTAGAAATGACTTCCTGGAATTAAATGACAACTTTTGTCCAATGTAATTGTTTTAATCATTATTCAACATTTTGAAAATCATAGATGGGAAAGAGTCCATGCTGCTCCAAAGGACTCAACCGAGGAGCATGGACTGCCCTGGAAGATAAAATGCTTTGCTGCTTACATTAAAGTCCATGGAGAATGCAAATGAAGAGCGGGTACATACTAGTCCTATATTCCAGCAAGACTTCGCTTTGTTTTAACTTTGTTTGTTTTGTTTTGTTTTTCATTTTCTTGAACCTTTTTTTGGGTGTCTCTTGCTCAGTACTCTATGTTTGCTATAACACATCAGAGAAAATTTCTCGTTAAAATGCGGATCTGAAGAGATGTGGTAAGAGTTGTAGACTTAGATGGTTGAATTACTTTGAGGCCAGATATTAAGAGAGGTAACATATCCCATGATGAAGAGGAACTCATTATCAGACTCCATAATCTTCTTGGTAAGAGGTAATGCTACTCGGCCTTTCCCTACCACTCTGGTAAAAAATGATAAAAAGGTCTAAACAAGTAAAGAAATTATGATCGTAAAAATAACCATATTCTCATTGAATGAGTTTGAAGATTTCAAAATTGTAATGAATACTTTCAGCTAACTATTGTCAAAATTTTGAAAAACTTCTTGAAATTCAACAATTTTGAAAAACTTCTTGAAATTCAACCTTTTTTTACATTGTGACGGTAGCCTGTTTCCAACTATTTTATAGTTACATGTTTCTTATTTTGGCAGGAGCATTTTCTGGACAATGCCAAATTATCTGAGATTTATTTTATTGCCGATTGTAAAGAAAGTTTGGTATGTTTTTATCATCCTCCCCCCATCAATTATACAGGTTTGATTGTTACATAAAAAGTTATAGTTGTGGGTTTTAAACAATGCCATTCACATGACCCAACATCCCAGACATACATAAGAAACTGGTACTGGACTGAGTTGCTTCAGCGATAATGATAGTCTAGTGAAATTCAAAAATAGAAAATGCTGGAAGCAGCAGCTTATTATAATTAGATCAGTACTAAATTTTTCTAGTTCTTGTAAGCTAAAAAGCCACGGTTTTCCCTGATTACTCCAAGAAATGATCCCCTAAACATACTATTATTGGGAACATCTCAGAGTGAAACTTGTAGCCAATGAATCGTGCTTTCCCTCTTAATTATTACCTCAATCTCCATTAGTTGAAGGTCTTGCACAGCCACAAAGACAAGCCTTCCTACGCCTCTCACCACTTCTCCCATCACTGTAAATAAAGTCCCTCAGGAGAATGCCTGTTCTACTTTTTGAAAATCTGTATTTCCCTTTGCTTTTCTTTTCATCAACCAATTTCAGCAGAACATACTCAATGTTTTGTAATTCAAACTGCAAACGTCCAATCTTCTCAGACCCTTTTCGTGCCTGTTCCGTTACTCTCTTTCGGCAGATATCTCCAGCCTCCAACTCTACTGAAGGTGTCCCATCCAAAGATGAGCTGCTATCTTCAATTTCCTTGGTCAAATTATCATTGGTATCAACCAGTTGCAAAACAGCCTCCTCAACTTCTTGTAACCGTCTTTTGACTGTTTCATATTCGATGTCATTGGCCTTTTTGTTTCTGTTGTGCATTTCCATTTTCTTTTTCAGATCTTGTAAAGTTGTTTGAAGACTAGTCAATTTCTGAGCATCGGAAGCAAGTCTCTCCAGGATCTTTCCCTTGTTGCCATCTTGATTTGGCTCTCTTACACTTGTGGATACCTCTAGCTTGTCAATGCCCAACTCCTTCTCGACCTGTAATTCTGAGGAGGGAGAATGACTCTTCTTCTCTCCATAATCAAACTTGTGACACGCAATAACATCTTCCACTGGTGCAGATGCTTGCTTTTGTGTCTCATTCACTGTCGGATCCTGACTGCAGTCCTGCGCTGCGGTTTCCCATAACTCGAGCATCTGATCATTAGCTCCAACATTTTCTCTCCTGCATCTTCCATAAAATGAACTATCTGAGACTTGATCAAGCGGAATATCTTTCATCAAAGTCCCATTTTCAGGTTTAGTCTTCTGTGACTCATCTTTCATCAAAGTCCCATTTTCAGGTTTAGTCTTCTGTGACTCCTGATCATTGGTAAGGTCATTCCCAAGTTCCATCTCTTCCTTTCTTATTCCCTTCTCTTGTTGCGACGTGCCTTCCAATTTCAACTCTTCAGTCTCCATCATTACATCTTCTACTTTGAAGTTAGTTTTTATGCTTTCTTGTGTTGCAAGCCTTTCCATTTCTTCCACCACTGTCCTTTCTACAGCTTTAATCCTATTCTGCATATGCTGCAAATCTGCAATTCCATCAGGTATCATAGTACTCTGATCTTCTTTAAGCTCTTGACAGCTCTTCTCATGAAAATTAATTGTCATTTGCTTGTCCTAAAAAAAGATGCATGTCAGATAAGTATGAGATCTAGCATAAGACCATTTATAAACAGGATATCTAGATAGGTATCTTGAAGGGCCTAAGACTGTTGGATTTCTGGTTTCAAAACGGACCCTTCAAAAAAAACAAAAAAACAAACAAACAAACAAAACAAAGCAAAACATACAAAACAAATCAGTGAGATTATATCTCGTATTCATACAACATATCAGATAAATTAACAACAATAGTTTATAGCACAAACAACAAGTCCGTGACCCACTATGATAAGATTAAAGATGACTTCAACTTTATATCAAGTACTCAACCTAACATGTCATAGTCAAAATAAAGTTCTCACTGGAAAGAATGTGATGATCAATTCAGTTTGAAAAAATCCAAAAAAGATATAATCTGCGGGCACTTCAAAGGTAATGGGATGCGTCATAATACTGAGTCCACGGCCATGAACATTACAAACTTATTGCAATTTCCCAATAAAAAATGAACCTGTAATAAATTTATACTTTTGCACCGGTTACCTATACATGCTTAGTTAAGAATGTCCTAATACTAATACAAATTTAGGAAACATGGAACGAACTCATGGAATATATGGAGATTTAATTTTTCTATTACTGAATGCTAGTATTAAATATGAAAAAATGCTTGTACAAAACCTAAAACAGGCTGATTCTATCACCCACGTGTAGTAAAATTCAGGTTATAACTCATGATTGTGTGCACAAGTTTGAATATCACGTGAATTAAAATTCAGCATAGTCTGTAAAGCAACAAACAGTTTGCTATGAACAATGCATGGGTGCAGAAATAACTGTCAGGGATTTTACTCTGGAAAATAAAACAAACAATAAGCAGTGAAATATATCTAGAAATCATCATAGAAAGGGGCATGCGAAAAACAGCACTGTCCTTAGAAAAGAAACATCTCCTTCCCTAGCTGGTTTTCCAGCATCCACTCCAAAAGATAAAACGATCCTCTGGAATTTATTTATGCAATGACAACTCCTACAAACCCTAACAACCCAGTGCTCAAAAAAATATACAAGCAAAAAGTATGAGACATATGATAACACTTAAATCATCACTTATCCCAAAAGCTTAAGACGAAGGAAATAGATGAATTTAATCATTTAATTTATATTATAATATTTTCCCTCATGTGTAATCTCAAATCCCAATTAATAAATGTGGCCAACACGTAAAATATTTAATTAAAATGAAAGGTAAATGACAGAGACAAAGTTTGAACTCAAGACCTTTGCTCTAATACCATGTTAACTCATCACTTATCATAAAAGCTTAAGCTTTTATAAAATAATTAATTTAATCATTTAATTTATATTCTAACAATAACAATGGAAAAGAGAGAAATAAGGGTGAGAGCTCAACACTTCCTATACATATGGGCTAAAACTCTTTCTTAATAAGTGTGACCTAACCTATGGTATATTTAACTGAAATAAAGGATAAACTGTAGAGTTAAGAGTTTAAAATCAAGAATACTTTATGCCTCTCTGCGCTTTGTTTCAATATACATTACTTATAAAAAAAAAAAATCCAGAATACTTTATAAAAAAAAAAAAAATCAAGAATACTGCTTTGATACCATGTTAAATTACCATTTGTTTCAAAAGTTTAAACTCATAGAAAAAAAATAAATAAATAATCATTTATAGTTAATATTCTAACATTGCTGCTTTTTTTTTTTTTCCTTATTTGAGGGAGAAAAGGAGGGCATTGTGCTCATGAGGAAAGAATACTACCTTTTCTTCTAGATTTCCTGCCATGGACTCGTGAAGAAGCGCATTGTGCTCAAGAGAGGCTATATCATCTCCCAAAGAAGCTATGATGGGAACATATGCAGATAATTGGGCCTTCAGTCCTCCCATTTCACTTTCCAAGAAGCTAACTCTTTCCTTCATCTGTTCAATCTCCATACCTTTTGTGGCAGTTTCATCTTCAAGAATCTCACAAACTCCAGCAAGCTCTTGAACCTTATTTTCAAGTAGAGCTTCACGAATGGCAGAAATTTGGAGATCAAAATAAAATGTTGTGGCCTCAGCCTCCCAAAGTTCAAATCCATCTCTCTTCTCTTGCAGCTCTGAACTCAAATTCTCTTCTCTAATCCTATGTTCTTCAATTTCTTTACGTAGTATTTCTACTTCAGACTCCATACTTTCACTCACTTCACGAAGGCATTCAATTTCCTTTACCTGAATTGAGTTATCTTCCAACACTTCAAGAATCTGTTTCTCTAAATTGACTCTGATCAGTTTTGATTCTTCACATTCCATCTTCAGTTCATCAACAGTTCTGCACAATTCAACATTCAAGTTCTCTCTACCCTTAAGCTTCTGTTCTGCTTCTGAAAGCTCTGCTGCCTTCTGTCTCAGAAAGTCCTCTCCAATGGAAATTTGATTGCATAATTGGTCATTTAAGTCTTTTGCTTCATTCACCTCCCTCTCCAAATTCTCTACAGACTCATTCAGATGTAGATTTTCTGCCTCTTTCATCTCTATCCTCTTCCCTAACATTCCAACCTCCTCCTTGAGATCACTGTTGACCACATGGAGACTGCTGATATTTTCGGCAAGTGCTTCCAGTTCAATAGATTTCTCAGTTGCAAAGCTCTCAAAAACTAAAGAGAGGTTGCTGAGAGCTGCTGCTTCTTGGAGAATGAAACTGTTTTCCTCTTCAAGCATATCCTTTTCCTCATTCAGGTCCAAAAATTTCTTAAGCAAAGATTTCTTCTCCTCAAGCAACATGAAATTTCCTTCTTGCAATGCCAAGTAAGCACCCTCCAAATTTATCAGCTTTACATGCAGAGTTTCCAGTTCAGCCTTTAAAGCATCCTCTCGTTGCTCGCCCTTACCCCTTTCCAACCTCAACTGCCCATTCATCTCTAGAAGCTCACACTTGTTCTTTTGCAACATAGCACATTGCTCTGTCATGACTTCAAACTCATGCTCAATGAACTTTTTCCCTGACTCGAGCTCTGCACCCTCTAATCTCAGTTGCCCAAGTAAAGTTAAGAGCACAGAGTTCTCAACCAGAAGCTGCTGCTTCCCATCCTCGCTTCTCAACAGAGAACCTTTTAAATCCACAATACCATCCAAAATATGCAACACTATATGCTGCTGTCCAATCTCATCTACATGCCCATTATTTGGATCAATTTGAATGGCTCTGAAGACTTGATGGATTGACATACTCAACTTTTGGATTTCGTCTAACAAGAATTCTGCTTCTACCTGTTGCTCAAGATTCTCACTCTCCAACTCTGTAATCAGTTTATCTGAAAATTTGGATGCTTCAACATGTTTTTGACATTCAATTAATAGAGATAGATTCTTTTCTTCCAAATCTTCTATGAACTTCTGCAGGATGAAAATCTCAACCTGAGCGACAACTGTTCTATCTAGTTCTTCTTCAAATCCCTTCTTCCCCAACCTACTTGCTTCTTGCAGGACATGGACTTGGTTTTCCAAACACACCAATCGAGCCTCACTTGATTGCACATAACTTGCACGCTCTTGTTTTTCTGTAATGAGGGAACCCCGCAATTCTACCACTTGGCAACGTTTTAACTCTTTCTCCTTCTCGAGATCTGAATATTTTTCTTCTAATCTTGTAAACCTCTTTTCCAGGTTGCTTAGTCTCTGTTCAACATTTTCCAACTTAGATACCAGGGCACCTCTCTCATTTAGAAGATTGGACTTCTCATTACTGAGCAACTGGCATAATTCTTCTACGCTCTTAGATTTTGCTCTCAGACTTTCAAGCTCAACATTTGCACCAGACAGTGAATTCTCCAGCAAGGTGTTCTTCTCCAAGAGCTTCTGCATATTCTCAGTGAGAATATGTAACTGTGAAAGCAGAGTAGCTTTTTCAGCAAGCAGCGTGGATTTATCTCCATGAAGAAACTGACAGGACTCCTGCAAGTTCTTAAGCTTCTCTCTCAACCCTTCCAGCTCAACATTCATTCCTGATAGGGAACTCTCCAGAACAGCATTCTCTTTCGCAAGTTCATCCATATGCTTCAACTTCTCATGAAGAGCTTCTCTCTCATCCCTTTCCTTGTTGCAAATCTCTTTCAGCTTTGAATTCTCATCTTGCAAGTCCTTCACATATGAGTCAAGGCATTCAGGATTCAGACCTGCAGACTCCACTTGCTCCATAATGGCCTGGTATCTTCCATTCAAGCCAGTGATTTCCTCCTTCAAATGGTGAATCTCCTGCTGGAGGGCATTGCTTTGGTCTGCTTTTAGTGTAACCTCCTCTTCAATTTTCTGTTGAAGCATTTCCGAAATTAGCAATTATATATATTTTTTTTGAAAGGAGTAATTATATATATTTAGTTTGGGGTTTGGGAATGTTTTAAATTGAAGGTATTAAAGAGCATTAAATGAAGATTCTGTAGAGTAACCTTCATTACCTTCAAGCCAAAGATTTCATTTTGCAGATTCTTTATTGAATAAGTGGAAGAAAAGTTCAGTTCATTCAGGCTCCTGTTTTCTTCCTTGACCCTTTGAAGTTCTTCTTCCATCCCATGTTTGCAGATCTCTAAGTCCTTCAGCATCTGAAGCCCACTTTTGAGCTCGGTTACCAGAGCTCTCTGCTCCTCTTGAGATTGAGAGTGTAACTTCTGCAAAGCTTGGAGAGTGGCTTCGACTTGCTTAAACCGTGAATGCTCCTCCTGCATTAGAGTTTGAAATTTTTCCAACTCCTCATGCTTTTCTGAAAGTTCTTGATCCTTCACTGCAATCTTCTGCACCAAATTGTTTGCCTCTACTCGCAGAGATTGATTTGATCTCTCCAAGAGAACACAATGTTCTTCTGCGCTCTTTAATTTTGCAGCTCCCAGAATAATTTCGCTATTCAATCGTTTGGTGTCCTCTTGGGCATGAAAAAATTCACTTTCCATCTTTGCTATTATCTCCAAGCACTGGTTGTACTGAAGTGCTGCAGCTTCTTTCTCCTCATTTAGTTTCGTAATTGCTTTCTGAAGTGTTTTAACCTCAGTTTCTGCTGTTTCAATTTGCTCATTTAGCATTCGAGCATTTTCCTCAGCAAGTGAGATTTTAGTCTCTAAAACAGATATCTTCTCAAGACATTGTTTGTAATGAAGAAGACCTGCCTCCTTTTCAGCCTCTAATCTAGAAAGTTCTTGCTTGAGACATTGACTTTCAGTTTCTGCTCTTACAGCTCGCTCATTGTGTACGTTTGCATTTTCTTGGGCAACAGATAACATATTTTCCAGGCTAGATATCCTTTCTAAACACTGATTGTATTGAAGAATACCAGCATCCCTCTTAGCTTCTAACTCAACAAGGGCTGCCTTCAGTATTTTAATTTCGATTTCGGCTTTGCTTGCCCGTTCATCAAGCCCACCAGCATCTTCTTGTGCATGATTAAGTTCTCTCTCCATATGAGATAGCTTCTCCAAACTCTGCTTGTATTGAAGGAGGATAGCTTCCTTTTCAACTTGTATCTCCGCTAGGGCCTTCTTTAAGATCTGAACTTCAGTTTCTGCTTCAGTAACATTAAGGCCTTTTCTCATCCTTCCTTCAGCAACATCTGAATTTTGTGGCACTGCTTCTCTTGATCCAAACAGCTCATTCAGCTGTTTAAGACCCCTTTGGCTTATTCCAGAATCAAATTCTTCTGAATTCCCTCCATTCCTTTTCATAGTATGTAAGCTTGTCGAAGAGAATCCCAGTGCATCCTTGTGTAGGTCATCCGGGTCTACCAATGCACGAATTGGATGCAGTATTTCTGGTGTATGAGGTTCAGCCTCAGGGCCCGACGAACCTGAGGGTGAGTCATCAGCCAGCTCATAAGGCACATGGTTGGGAAATGCTTCTGCCATGGTTCGATGGGCCTGGCGAAGCTCCACAGTAGCATGATCATACCTCTCAGCTAATGCACGGTAAGCTCGGTAGAACTCTTCTACCAGTTTCATAAGCTCTGGGCGTTTCTTGTAGTACATCTCTGCTCTCCTTGCAAAAGAATCTGCATCTTCTTCAATGAGCTTGATCATTGCTTTGACTTTGGCATCCATGTCTGTAGGAACAGATTCAGGGTCAGTTAAGAATGTTGCCTAAAAATAGCACAAGATGCATGTGACCAACTCATGCAAAAATGTACATGAACACGCATAGAGCAGCACATCCACTTGTTTAGCCATCTTAAATTTTTTTAGTGGTTAATAATGCTGTTCAACCTTCCTAGATCATATCCCATGGAGAATCACCATAACTACCACCTCTTACAAATTATATAAGTGGATTAATTGCCTCCGATTCCTATCATGCACAACTCAAGGGAAATTTTTTATTGGATTGTTTCAGATATTTTGTGCGCATAACATGTGCCAGCTACGACAGATGCAATAACAAGACCTGGGACATTTAAGTTGAATATGCATGAGGTGAAGTAAACCTCTCTAAATCTAGGAAACGTTGTCATTTAAGTTGGTTTCAACTAGTAATCAGGTTATGAAGGAACTGACAAAAACGAAAGGGCAATATATAACAAGTAAACGATTTATTCAAAACTACAACAAATTGAAGGCAGAATATTCAAGTATTCCTCATCATATGGTTAAGTTCTTGGCCATGCTCAGTTAAAAGAATAAAAATTAAAGTAGGTTCTTTCCTATATTGATTTAGTCTAATAAGTTCCTCTTTAAGTTGATTTCAGGCCCTAGAGATGTAACTACTTTTAGTAATTAGAAAGCTAACACCAACAACAGTACATGCAAAACAACAGATCTAGCAAGAAACACAGCAATAGCCAATTAAGTCATAAGGAGAAAATCATCACCTGTAAGATTTTCCTGAAGCCATTTTGAATTCTTCGGGCTATTGTGGCTGTCCCACCACCAAGAGTATAAGCGTCTGGACTCGGAATGTAACAAGGTTGCCATGACTCCAGCAGCGAACAACAGAACAACTGGTTTTGACTTGGCAAAAGCCTGGTCGTTATACCAGTAATAAAAACCCAAGTAATGAATCCAGGCCAGAATATCAATTCAAAAATCCCACCAATTCTAAATGCCACTTTACAGCTCTATATTTCTCACTCCTTGCACCTAGGCACCAAGATCATCAAAACAAATTATCAGTATAAGACAGACTTTGGAGTTTGATCTTCAATAATCTGTAAAGTACTTATAAGCTTCTTGAGAATATAGGATGAAAAATAGGAAAGTCCTTAGACTACCTGCTCAATTGGACACAAGTCCCATATTTGAGTAAGCGCTACTCCTCACTTTAGTAGCTCTCTCAGACAAGCAAATCAGCTAATCCAGAGAAAGGATAAAATATGATTATTAATAGCTCATCATGAAGTAACAATTAAATCACGGAAATGCAGGGGAACTAAAACACGAAAACCAGGAATGCATAACTTGATCCCCCACAGCCCAGTAAAAAGCATCACCAAAATCACATGATATCCTGATCAACACAAACACACACACATAATATAACAGGTGTGTGTGCGTGTATACAATAGGAGCCCCAGCTCAGTTAACAGCAAAAACAACGCACATTGAGTGATCCATACAAGAGAGAGAGAGAGAGTTCATGAGCAAGTGAATCTACACTTAGAAGGAGCACATATATGCAAATGGATCTCAACAAAAATGCGACATATGCTTTTCTAATGAAGTATAAGATCAAGAACTTACCAAAAGGATGAAGTCCAGTGATGGTTTATGATCCGCAAGCGAAAACTACTATTCAAAAGGAACACGAGCAACAATAATGAGCAGATGTGTCTCAAACAGAAACTAAAAAAGACAGAATCTTTATTAACCATAAAATCAAGAATTTACCAAATGAAAGAAATCCAGTGATGGGTGCTGATCCAGCAAGCAAAGCTACCATCCAAAGAACACAAACTAGTAAATTTTAAGCAAATAAGCCTCAACTAAAACTGCAAAAAATGTTCACTACGAAACCATTTGGATCAAGTACACACCAGAAGAGAAGAAAACTGCTGATGGGGTTTTAGCCAGCAGCTGTGATGCTAAAAGTCCAGCTGCCTATCATTCTTCTCACCCCATTTTCTCTTCCAACTCTCAGACTCTCTCCTTTCTCTGATGGGTCCTCTGCATTATATTCTGAGATTTGTCACTGAACTGTTTTGATGACGCATCATCTGCGAAGGAGACAGAGACTGAGCAAAAACAAATAAGTACCGAGAAATATTGAAACTTTTCTTTTTCTTTTTTTTTTTCTTTTAGATATTTACAAAGGCAGATAGAATTACTGAATTAGGATACTATAATTATTTGGGTTTGTGTCTGTGCACCTAAATCCAGAAGAAAAAGACTTTCTTTGCTTGTTAATAGTGTAATTAAGATTTAATTAAATGCGATTCTTAGTAAACGATCATTTTCTTCAGGTTTTTTGCTGTTCTTTGTCGTTACTTTAAACTGCACATTTTGGTGGGTGGAAAGCAGCATTGGGAACACAAAATGACTAATGCAGCCCTGATTAAGATCCTTTTCTCTGTCATACCCTTCCTTAAGATCTCAAACATGTCTGTTTTTTATTGGGTTTTCAAATTTCGTTTATTGGAGAATCCGACGGTCCGTCCAATTTGCCCGGTACGGACATAAAGAGATCACGGCAAAATCTCCTATTTTACCTCTTCTTTTTTTTTTTTTTTTTTTTTTAAAAAAAAATATTATATCCCCATTTCAATCTCATCAGTCCGATAGAATAGAACGCAAATTTTGCATATAACATTACTCTTATTTATAATAATTTTAATAAAATTATTTGGGTAAACAAATTTGTAGATTCCTTAGAAATTTGAATAGCTTCAACTGATAATTGGCATACTTCCCGCATTATATACTGAGGTTCGAATCATTTATGGAGTTGAAGTTTGTTTGATCTTGCGATTTCGTAGGTTAAAAATGTAATTTTAAACAAAATTATAGAAGGTGTTTGATTTAAAAGTGTGCTTTTAAAAAATGGCAGTCTAAAAATATATAAAAAAAAATCTATGTTTTAACAGGAAAATTGATGGATTTTTTTAAAAGTACGATTTTAAAGGTCCAACCACTTAAGTACACTTAAAAAAAAAATTTGTATTTTTAAATCGTTCATTTTGAAATCGCAAAACCAAACAAACATTTAATACTTGAATGAGAAACAACTCAGATATTTGAGATTTTTCTATGCATCGGTACAATGTAATCTTGTGGTTAGGTGTACAAACAAAATTTTTCAAAAATTATATTTTAAAAACATTAATTTATTTTTATAATTTAATTGAGATTATGAGAGTAATTTTTTCTAGTGTTTAGTTTTAATAAAAAAAAAAAATCTATGTTAAAACCAACAAAAATGCTTTAAAAGTTGATAGGCAAAAACAATGGCGGAACCAAAACATTTAGTATGCGGCCAAACTTTTTAAAAAAAAAAACAAAAAAATTGGAGGAAAAAATTAATTTTTAAAGTCTATTATATAAATTTTTTTAAAAAAAAATCATGCTTTAAGCGATTTTCTAATTTTTTAGCAATGGTGATGAAAATAATGAGGGAAAGGGAGGTGGTGGTGGCAATGTATATGGGTGGTTGCGACTGGTTTTCGATTATAGATGGATTTTGAGATCTACACTTGCCCACTAGATTAGGCAGCAAGGGTCGATTGAGTTAGGACGTCCATTTCTCCATCCTTAAAAATGTAAAAAAAAAAAAAAAATACTTTTAAATATATATTATAATTTATAAAGATAACAATAAGATTAAAAAAAAAAAACACTCTCAATCAAATGAATGGTAGAATCATTTCACTACTGCGTAGTTTTATACTTTTTTTTTTTTTTTTGTATTTTATTTATTTTTTTTTTTTTTTTAAGTAGTTTTATACATTTTGAGTCCTAAGTAAATAAATTTTTTTTTTTTTGTTTTCATTTCCTTTTTCGGATTGTTTCCTCCTGTACACCAAGAAATATTATAGGCCACAAACTTTCTCCTTTTTCTGCACCTTTTTCTGGACTCGCATGATGACATTGACCATAAGGCATAAGATCGTACCCACAATTTACAAGTCAATTTCATGATTATATTAAGAAAAATGCTAAATAATTCCTCTTTTAAGACTATAACCCTTTCAAAAGTCAAATTTTTACTCTTCAAATTAGCTTTCCCAGATTAGAAGTTCAACGGAGGATTACAATTTAATGAATCTAAAACACTTTAACAAAAAGAAAGTTATGCTGTTTGATTCCAATTTCATCATATCTCTCAAAAGGGTGTTGCGAGCATCAACTCTTATATTCAATAATTGGTGGTTTTTTCTTCTAATGAAAACTTTATTCTGTTCAAGGCGAAAAGAATAAACTAATTAATAAAATATGGTTTTGTAATTTTTTAAGCAAACTTCACAAGCAATTCAATCCACAACCCATGCATTGCCTCTCCAACATGTCTCCAATGTCTTTGTAACTTTGTTTATATGATGCATATATTTTTGCATTGTTCTCAAGTTATGTAGCGGTATTAGATTAATTTTTAGGGATGTGCGTATCTCCAGCTTTCTGAATCGTCGATCCACCACCAACACGATTCCGGCCCATGTGGAACGGCTCTCGAAGGCACGTGAAGGTGGAGGGGTGGTGATGAGGAGGAGGAAGGATAGGAACAAAAGAAAAATGAGAGAACGAATACGGAGATATGAGATCTCTTCGTTTTTGGCCATCTCTAACGCTTCTAACCGGCTCCACCTCCAACATTTCGAAGGTGAGGGCTGGGCGAAAATGACATTCTTTTCCGACGGATAGAGGCAAAATGCAGAAACTCTATTTCTAACTCCACCGCCTCTTATATACACAAACTTTAATACTCTGTTAAAATTCAAATATACAG